>CM059447.1:52631502-52741502 GCA_030390025.1 Squalus acanthias
GATCCCTTTAGCCTTAAGAAATATATCCAACTCCTTCTTGAATCTATTTAATGAATTGGCCTCTACTGCCTTCTGTGGCAGAGAATTCCACAGGTTCACCACTCTCTGGGTGAAGAAATTCCTCCTCATTTCTGTCCTAAATGGTTTACCCCTTATCCTTAGACTGTGACCCCTGGTTCTGGACTCCCCGCCATCGGTAACATCCTTCCTGCATCTAGTTTGTCCTGTCCTGTCCTGTCAGAATTTTATAAGTTTCAATGAGATCCCCTCTCATTCTTCTAAACTCCAGCGAGTATAAACCCAATCGACCCAATCTCTCCTCATACGTCATTCCTGCCATCCCAGGTATCAGCCTGGTGAATCTTCGCTGAAGTCCTTCCATGGCAAGAACATCCTTCCTCAGATAAGGCGACCAAAACTGCACACAGTACTCAAGGTGTGGTCTCACCAAGGCCCTGTACAACTGCAGCAAGACATCCTTGCTCCTGTACTCGAATCCTCTCACTATGAAGGCCAACATACCATAAGAAGGCCAAGTCTCCCTCACGGCGCACAGCACCAAGATTGAGAAGAGCAGGATGGGATAACTCAGCAAGTTGAGGTTAGGCTGACGCCAAGCTCGGCTTTTAAAGGTGATGTAAGAAAACTACTAGGCACTTGGTCTAAGCGTTAAACAAAGCTTCAATCAACTGTTTTACAACATGGAGATCTAGTTGTGTCCTTCACTGGTTCCTGTTGAGGAATGTCCTGAGCAAGCTGGGCCCATGCCCGAGTATTTATACTCTCCCTGGACAGCGCCACCAGCAGGACGCCCAGTATTACTTCATACATGAATGACAAGATTCATGTCAAAAGGCACGCCCATTCAAGAGGGGAATTGAAGGTTCACGAGGTTGATTCCAGAGATGAAGGGGTTGTCTTATGAGGAAAGGTTGAGCAGGTTGGGCCTATACTCATTGGAGTTTAGAAGAATGAGAGGGGATCTTATTGAAACATATAACATAGAAACATAGAAACATAGAAACTAGGAGCAGGAGTAGGCCATTCGGCCCGTCGAGCCTGCTCCACCATTCAATACGATCATGGCTGATCATCCAAATCCAGTACCCTGTCCCTGCTTTCTCACACAGAATCCCCACATCGAGCCTGCACCTATCCCACCCTATCCCCGTAACCCCACGTATTTAATTCCCCCTAACATATCCCATCCTATCCCCATAACCCCACATATAAGATTCTGAAGGGGGCTCGAAAGGGTAGATGCAGGGAGGATGTTTCCCCTCGTGGGGGAATCTAGAACTAGGGGGGCATAGCTTCAGAATAAGGGGGCACCTATTTAAAACGGAAATGAGGAGGAATTTCTTCTCTCAGAGGGTCGTGAATCTTTGGAATTCTCTTCCCCAGAGAGCTGTGGAGGCTGGGTCATTGAATATATTTAAGGTGGAGATTGACAGATTTTTGAACGATAAGGGAGTGAAGGGTTATGGGGAGCGGGCAGGGAAGTGGAGTTGAGGCCAAGTTCAGATCAGCCATGATCTTATTGAATGGCGGAGCAGGCTCGAGGGGCCGAATGGCCGACTCCTGCTCCTACGTCTTATGTTCTTATGTTCTTATGAAGACTGAGGGAGGTGAGGAGGTCCGAGCAAAGGACAAGTTAGAGTGGGAGACGATGCGATGAGTCTTGAATTTGGAGAACAAGAGTTTGAAAGGTCAAAGGAGCAATGATCACCATAGTGTCAATAAAATAGACTCGCATTTCTCCAGCGCCTTTCACCACCTCAGGACATCCCAAAGCGCTTTACAGCCAATGAAGTACTTTTTGAAGTGTGGTCACTGTTGTAATGTAGGAAACACGGCAGCCAATTTGCGCACAGCAAGCTCCCACAAACAGCAATGTGATAATGATCAGGTAATCTGTTTTTAGTGATTGAGGGATAAATATTGGCCACAAGACACCGGGGAGAACTCCCCCTGCTCTTCTTCCAATAGTAGCCGTGGGATCTTTTACATCCACCTGAGAGAGCAGACGGGGCCTCGGTTTAACGTCTCATCTGAAAAACGGCACCTCAGACAGTGCGGCGCTCCCTCAGTACCGCCCCTCCGACAGTGCGGCGCTCCCTCAGTACCGCCCCTCCGACAGTGCGGCGCTCCCTCAGTACTGCCCCTCTGACAGTGCGGCGCTCCCTCAGTACCGCCCCTCTGACAGTGCAGCGCTCCCTCAGTACCGCCCCTCCGACAGTGCGGCGCTCCCTCAGTACCGCCCCTCCGACAGTGCAGCGCTCCAACAATACCGTCCCTCCGACAGTGCGGCACTCCCTCAGTGGCGCTCCCTCAGTACAGCCCCTCCGACAGTGCTACGCTCTCTCAGTACGGCCCCTCCGACAGTGCTGCGCTCCCTCAGTACTGCCCCTCCGACAGCGCGGCTCTCCCTCAGTACTGCCCCTCCAACAGTGCGGCGCTCCCTCAGTACTGCCCCTCCGACATTGCGGCGCTCCCTCAGTACTGTCCCTCCGACAGTGCATCTCTCCCTCAGTACTGCCCCTCCGAAAGTGCAACGCTCCCTCAGCAGTGCCCCTCCGACAGTGCGGGGCTCCCTTAGTACCGCCCCTCCGACAGTGCTCTGCTCCCTCAGTACTGCCCCTCCGATGGTGCGGCGCTCCCTCAGTACTGCCCCTCCGACAGTGCGGCGCTCCCTTAGTACTGCACCTCCGACAGTGCGGCGCTCCCTCAGTACTGCCCCTCCGACAGTGCGGCGCACCCTCAGTACTGCCCCTCTGACAGCACGGCGCTCCCTCTGTACTGCCCCTCCGACAGTGCGGCGCTACCTCAGTACTGCCCCTCCGACAGTGCGGTGCTCCCTCTGTACCGCCCCTCCGACAGTGCGGTGCTCCCTCAGTACTGCCCCTCTGACAGCACGGCGCTCCCTCAGTACTGCCCCTCCGACAGTGCGGCGCTACCTCAGTACTGCCCCTCCGACAGTGCGGTGCTCCCTCTGTACCGCCCCTCCGACAGTGCGGTGCTCCCTCAGTACTGCCCCTCCTACAGTGCGGCGCTCCCTCAGTACTGCCCCTCCAACAGTGCGGCGCTCCCTCAGTACTGCCCCTCCGACAGTGCGGCGCTCCCTCAGTACTGCACTGGAGTGTCAGCCTAGATTATGGGCTCCAGTCTCCAGAGTGGGACTCGAACCCACGACCTTCTGACTCAGAGGCGAGAGAGAGCGCTTCCCACTGAACCACGGCTGACAATAGACACAGAGGAAAGAGTGTCGTTGTGAGAGAGATGGGAGGTTAGCAATGAGGGTAGGCTCAACTCTCAGCTTTTCTAGTATTTTGTCCAGAGGTATGAGGGCAGTTTTCAAAGAGCCTATAGACTGTAGGAGAAAGATAAGGCTGATTGAGGAAGGGAGTTCTATAGCGTTGAGTGCTCGGAAAAAATGAATCACAGAAGCAGAAGTTGTGATGAGTGCAGAGGGACAGAATTCTCCCATCGAAGTCCATCTCTCTAGTTCCCTAACTCTCCCATCAAAGCCCATCCCTCTAGTCCCCTAACTCTCCCATCGAAGCCCATCCCTCTAGTCCCCTAACCCTCGCATCGAAGCCCATCCCTCTAGTCCCCTAACTCTCCCATCGAAGCCCATCCCTCTAGTCCCCTAACTCTCCCATCAAAGCCCATCCCTCTAGTACCCTAACTCTCCCATTGAAGCCCATCCCTCTAGTCCCCTAACACTCCCATCGAAGCCCATCCCTCTAGTCCCCTAACTCTCCCATCAAAGCCCATCCCTCTAGTCCCCTAACTCTCCCATCGAAGCCCATCCCTCTCGTCACCTAACTCTCCCATTGAAGCCCATCCCTCTAGTCCCCTAACTCTCCCATCGAAGCCCATCCCTCTAGTCCCCTAACTCTCCCATCGAAGCCCATCCCTCTAGTCCCCTAACTCTCCCATCAAAGCCCATCCCTCTAGTCCCCTAACTCTCCCATTGAAGCCCATCCCTCTCGTCACCTAACTCTCCCATCGAAGCCCATCCCTCTCGTCACCTAACTCTCCCATTGAAGCCCATCCCTCTCGTCACCTAACTCTCCCATCGAAGCCCATCCCTCTCGTCACCTAACTCTCCCATCGAAGCCCATCCCTCTAGTCCCCTAACTCTCCCATCGAAGCCCATCCCTCTAGTCCCCTAACTCTCCCATCGAAGCCCATCCCTCTGGTCCCCTAACTCTCCCATCGAAGCCCATCCCTCTAGTCCCCTAACTCTCCCATCGAAGCCCATCCCTCTCGTCCCCTCAACCTCCCATTGAATCCCATCCCTCTCGTCAACAACAACAACTTGTATTTTTATAGCGCCTTTAATGTAGTAAAACGTCCCAAGGCGCTTCACAGGAGTATTATAAGACAAAAAATTTGACACCGAGCCACATAAGGAGAAATTAGGGCGGGTGACCAAAAGCTTGGTCAAAGAGGTAGGTTTTAAGGAGCGTCTTAAAGGAGGAGAGGCGGAGAGGTTTAGGGAGGGAATTCCAGAGCTTAGGGCCTAGGCTACAGAAGGCACGGCAACCAAAGGTTGAGCGATTATAATCAGGGATGCTCAAGAGGGCAGAATTAGAGGAGCGCAGATATCTCGGGGGGTTGTGGGGCTGGAGGAGATTACAGAGATAGGGAGGGGCGAGGCCATGGAGGGATTTGAAAACAAGGATGAGAATTTTGAAATCGAGGCGTTGCTTAACCGGGAGCCAATGTAGGTCAGCGAGCACAGGGGGCGATGGGTGAACGGGACTACGGTGCGAATTAGGACACGGGCAGCCGAGTTTTGGATGACCTCAAGTTTACGTAGGGTAGAATGTGGGAGGCCAGCCAGGAGTGCGTTGGAATAATCAAGTCTAGAGGTAACAAAGTCTAAAGGTTTTCAGCAGCGGATGAGCTGAGGCAGGGGCAGAGACGGGCGATGTTACGGAGGTGGATGTAGGCGGTCTTAGTTATGCTGCGGATATGTGGTCGGAAGCTCATTTCAGGGTCAAATATGCCACCAAGGTTGCGAACAGTGTGGTTCTGCCTCAGACAGATGTTAGGGAGAGGGATGGAGTCGGTGTCTAGGGAACGGAGTTTGTGGCGGGGACTGAAAACAACGGCTTCGATCTTCCCAATATTTAATTGGAGAAAATTTCTGCTCATCCAGAACTGGATGTCGGACAAGCAGTCTGACAATTTGGAGACCGTGGAGGGGTCGAGGGAATTGGTGGTGAGGTAGAGCTCAAAGGTAGGGATGACCACTTCTCTCGACCCCTCCACGGTCCAGTTGGGGAACTGGGGTCGCAGGTCCAATCATTGCAATCGGACTGGGGGCATGACCCCAATCACGTCATGGTGCCATTTGAGGTCTGAAATTAAGATGAATATTACATTCTATGGGCTGGATTTTCACTGACCCGTGGAGTCGGGTTTGGAGGCGTGTGGGGGGTTAAAGTTGCAGATTCGGGGGTCCCGACCCCATCCCGACTCCATTCCGCCTCCACGCAATTTTGACAAAATCGGTCGTGGGGTTCCCGACTCCGTCCCGCCTCCAAGAGGCGGGAGAGGCCATTAAAGCCCTTAACAAGCCTAAATTGGCTCTGTAATGCCATTTTGAAACGTTTTAGCTAGTTTAACCCTTTTCCGACGTGAAGTACGCCTGATGTGAAACACGCCAGTGAAACCTGGCGGGAGCACAAGTGGATAGCTGACTATCAGCTGCAGGTCCACTATTACAACGGAGATGTGATGAAGGTAGTAGTAGTATTAGGTCTGAAAGTCGCCTCTGATGCTGCTGCATTGAATGTCTTCAGAGACTGCCTGGCCTTTGCTGTGAGAGGACCTGGATGCAAAAAAATTCTCTCTCTCTCTCTCTCTGAGATGCTGCTCATTTTACATCCAGGTCCTCTCACAGCAAAGGCCAGGCAATCTCTGAGACCAGGCAGTCAGTCTCTGACCTGCAATGATGACATCATCAGAGGCGACTTTCAGACTGAAACCACTAATTGGGTCATGGGTTCCCACTTGCTGGAACTCAATTGGCCAATTAAGTGAAAATTGCATCATTCATCCACATTAATCTGGAGTCGGGGGGGGGGGGCAACACGAAATGCAGGTAACACGACCCCAACCCGACCCCAAGACAAAATCCAGCCCATTTGTGTCTGTTTTTTTTTCTTCAGATTGCCTCCCTGTACCTCACAAGATATCGAAAGAGTCCGTGATCCTCACCATAATACCCATGGTCGGGCTGATTCTCTTCTGCTTCATGCAGGTCTACAGCTTCAGGTTACGCAGGGTCATTGCCTCTTTCTGTTTCCCGAAGGTACGCGCCTCTTCTGACCTCCTGAATGTGTCGGCTCCGGCTAGACTAGGCTCCCACAGGCGCCCTTTGTGAAAAGGAATATGCATTTCACTTCCACCTTCCATAAACTTCAGCTCATCCCTAACTCTGCTGCCCCGTGTCCTAACTCGCACCGAGTCCCCGTTCACGCATCACCCCCTGTGCTCGCTGACCTACATTGGCTCCCGGTCCGGCAACGCCTCGATTTTAAAATTCTCATCCTTGTTTTCAAATCCCTCCATGGCCCTCGCCCCCCTCCCTATCTCTGTAACCTCCTCCAGCCCCACAACCCTCCAAGATCTCAGCGCTCCTCCAATTCTGGCCTCTCGCGCATCCCCCGATTTCCATCGCTCCACCATTGGTGGCCGTGCCTTCAGCCGCCTGGGCCCCGAGCTCTGGAATTCCCTCCCTAAACCTCTCCGCCTCTCTCTCTCCTCCTTTAAGACGCTCCTTAAAACCTCCCTCACTGACCAAGCTTTTGGTCACCTGTCCCTAATATCTCCTTATGTGACTCGGTGTCAAATTTTGTTTGATAACACTCCCGTGAAGCGCCCTGGAACGTTTTACTACGTTAAAGGTGCTGTATAAATACAAGTTATTGTCTATGGCCCGTTCCTATTTGTCCTGAAGGGGGAGTAAGAGTCAAGCACCTAGTGTGGGACTGAAACCTTACGTAGGCCCAGGTTTTTTGAAGTGTCGTCACTGTTGTAATGTGGGAAACGTGGCAGCCAATTTGCGCACAGCAAGATCCCACAAACAGCAATGTGATAATGACCAGATTATCTTTTTTTTTGGTGGTTTTGGTTGAGGGATAAATATTGGCCCCAGGACACCACGACCTTCTGACTCAGAGGCGAGAGTGCTTCCCTTCTTCTTCGGCAGTCCCTCGGAACCGAGGATGACTTGCTTCCACACTAAAATTTAGTTCTCAGGTGACTGATGAGCCCAATGCGGGACCGACAGTCTCTGTCACAGGTGGGGCAGACGGTGGTTGAAGGGGCGGGTGGGGTGGGGTGCTTGGGTTGACGTGCACTCCTTCCGCTGTTTGCGCTTGGCTTCCGCTTGCTCCCGGCGAAGGGACTCGAGGTGTTCGGCGCCTTCCCGGATGCTTCTCCTCCACTTTGTGCAGTCTTGGGCCAGGGATTCTCAGGTGTCGGTGGGGATGTTGCACTTTTTCAAGGAGGCTTTGAGGGTGTCCTTGAAGCGTTTCCTCTGCCCACCTGGGGCTCTCTTGCTGTGCCGGAGCTCCGAGTAGAGCGCTTGTTTTGGGAGTCTCGTATCGGGCATGCGGACGATGTGACCCGTCCATCGGAGCTGATCGAGCGTGGTCAAAGCTTCGATGCTGGGGATGTTGGCCTGAGCGAGAACACTGACGTTGGTGCGCCTATCCTGCCAATGGATTTGCAGGATCTTGCGGAGGCAGCGTTGGTGGTACCTCTCCAGTGCTTTGAGGTGCCTGCATACATGGTCCATGTCTCCGAGGCATACAGGAGGGCGGGAATCACTACTGCTCTGAAGACCATGAGCTTGGTGCTGGGTTTGAGGTCCTGGTCTTCAAACACTGAGCCACAGGCTGACACCCGCAGGGCAGAACTGAGGGAGGGCTGCACTGTCGGAGGAGCCGTCTTTCAACTGAGATGTTGCACCGAGGGCCCGTTCGCCTGTACGGGTGGGTATTGAAGAACAGGGACTTTTCCCAATGAAGAGCAGAGAGTTCTTCCGGGCTATCATTCCGCCCGGAAGAAACACCAGCAAAAACAGATTCACTGGTCATTCATCTCATTGCTGTTTAATGGGAGCTTGCTGTGTAGTAAATGGCTGCATAAATATAGTATTAGACTCTCACAGCACAGGAGGAGGCCATTCAGCCCATCATGCCTGTGCCGGCTCTTTGAAAGAGCTCTCCAATTAGCCCCACTCCCCCCTGCTCTTTCCCCACAGCCCTGCACATTTTTCTCCTTGAAGTATTTATCCAATTCCCTTTTGAAAGTCACCATTGAATCTGCTTCCACCGCCCTTTCAGGCAGCGCGTTCCAGATCACAACAACTCGCTGCGTTAATAATGAATTCTCCGCACTACACTTCATTCATTGGGCACGGCACTTGGGCAGTTTAAATAAAGTGATGAGGCTGAATATATATAGTATTTCGGTATCTGTTGCTCTTTATCAGAGTAATTTCAGAGGAGATTTACCGGAATGGTGCCAGGGGATGAGGGACTTCAGTTACGTAGAGGGACTGGAGAAGCTGGGGTTGTTCTCCTTCGAGCGGAGAAGGTTAAGAGGCGATTTAATTGAGGCGTTCCAAATTACGAGGGGTTTTGATCTGAGTAGATGAGGAGAAACTGTTTCCAGTGGCAGGAGGGTCGGTAACCAGAGGACACAGATTTAAGATAATTGGCAAAAGAACCAGAGGCGGAGAGGAGGAGAATTGTTTAACGCAGCGAGTTGTTGTGATCTGGAACGCGCTGCCTGAAAGGGCGGTGGAAGCAGATTCAATAGTGACTTTCAAAAGGGGAATCGAATAAATACTAGAAGGGGAAAAATGTGCAGGGCTGTGGGGAAAGAGCAGGGGGGAGTGGGACTAATTGGAGAGCTCTTTCAAAGAGCCGGCACAGGCACGATGGGCCAAATGGCCTCCTCCTGTGCTGTGAGATTCTGTGATTCTTTATGCTGGTGCGGCCTTGTCGCTGCGACCGTTCCATTGGCCTGGTTGGGAGATCGAGCCCGTCGAATGTCGCCACTCGCTGCACGTGGGACCTGATTGGTGCTCTGCTCTTGCGTTGCAGCGGGAGAAGACACGGGTGCTGTTCCTGTACAACGAGTACCTACGCAAGCGGATCGCGTACGCCGAGACCCAGCGCAAGAAAATCATGATGAGGGCGCGCAAAAAACAGCTCTGGGTAAGCAGACAGCCTTCCACTGGTTAAACTATTCCATTTGTCGTCACTCCTCTATTCTATATATAAACCCCCCCCGAACCCCTCGATTAGATTCCAGCCTGTAACTCACTCCCGGGTATCCGTTATTCTACATATAAACCCCCCGAACCCCTCGATTAGATTCTAGCCTGTAACTCACTCCCGGGTATCCGTTATTCTATATATAAACACCCCCGAACCCCTCGATTAGATTCCAGCCTGTAACTCACTCCCAGGTATCCGTTATTCTATATATAAACCCCCCGAACCCCTCGATTAGATTCCAGCCTGTAACTCACTCCCAGGTATCTGTTATTCAATATATAAACCCCCCCGAACCCCTTGATTAGATTCCAGCCTGTAACTCACTCCCGGGTATCTGTTATTCTATATATAAAGCCCCCGAACCCCTCGATTAGATTCCAGCCTGTAACTTACTCCCGGGTATCTGTTATTCTATATATAAACCCCCCGAACCCCTCGATTAGATTCCATGCTGTAACTCACTCCCGGGTATCTGTTATTCTATATGTAAACCCCCCGAACCCCACGATTAGATTCCAGTCTGTAACTCACTCCCGGGTATCCGTTATTCTATATATAAACCCCCCGAACCCCTCGATTAGATTCCAGCCTGTAACTCACGCCCGGGTATCCGTTATTCTATATATAAACCCCCCGAACCCCTCAATTAGATTCCAGCCTGTAACTCACTCCCGGGTATCTGTTATTCTATATATAAAGCCCCCGAACCCCTTGATTAGATTCCAGCCTGTAACTCATCCCGGGTATGTGTTATTCTATATATAAACCCCCTGAACTTCTTTATTAGATTCCAGCCTGTAACTCACTCCCGGGTATCCGTTATTCTATATATAAACCCCCCGAACCCCTCGATTAGATTCCAGCCTGTAACTCACTCTTGGGTATCCGTTATTCTATATATAAATCCCCGAACCCCTCGATTAGATTACAGCCTGTAACTCACTCCCGGGTATCCGTTATTCTATATATAAACCCCCCGAACCCCTCGATTAGATTCCAGCCTGTAACTTACTCCCGGGTATCTGTTATTCTATATATAAACCCCCCGAACCCCTCGATTAGATTCCATGCTGTAACTCACTCCCGGGTATCTGTTATTCTATATATAAACCCCCCGAACCCCACGATTAGATTCCAGTCTGTAACTCACTCCCGGGTATCCGTTATTCTATATATAAACCCCCCGAACCCCTCGATTAGATTCCAGCCTGTAACTCACGCCCGGGTATCCGTTATTCTATATATAAACCCCCCGAACTCCTCAATTAGATTCCAGCCTGTAACTCACTCCCGGGTATCTGTTATTCTATATATAAAGCCCCCGAACCCCTTGATTAGATTCCAGCCTGTAACTCATCCCGGGTATGTGTTATTCTATATATAAACCCCCTGAACTTCTTTATTAGATTCCAGCCTGTAACTCACTCCCGGGTATCCGTTATTCTATATATAAACCCCCCGAACCCCTCGATTAGATTCCAGCCTGTAACTCACTCTTGGGTATCCGTTATTCTATATATAAATCCCCGAACCCCTCGATTAGATTACAGCCTGTAACTCACTCCCGGGTATCCGTTATTCTATATATAACCCCCCCGAACCCCTCGATTAGATTCCAGCCTGTAACTCACTCCCGGGTATCTGTTATTCTATATATAAACCCCCCGAACCCCTCGATTAGATTCCAGCCTGTTTAATCACTCCTGGGTATCCGTTATTCTATATATAAACCCCCCTGAACCCCTCGATTAGATTCCAGCTTGTAACTCACTCCCGGTTAATCGTTATTCTATATATAAACCCCCCGAACCCCTCGATTAAGAGTGGGGATATTTAGTGAGGGTTGGTGTGGGGTATTCGAGGCGCGTCGATTCGGGATACGACGAACGGCGAATCCTGTTTAACTCGCTCTTCCTCCTCGCAGCAACTTCGCGGCGTTGCCGGTGCCCTCCATCGCTCCTGCCCGTGCCTCCGAAGGTTTATCCGCAAGCGATGCGTGGTCTGCGGCGAGGGGCCGACGGCGATCTCCTACCACTGCCCCAACCCCGGGTGCGGGGCCATGTACTGCCGGGCGTGCTGGAGGGACATGAAACGCTTCTGCTTCGCCTGCATGCCCTTCGAGGAGTTCGTGTCGGAAGGCAGCGACACCGAGAACGACGCCACCTACGGAAACTGATGCCGGAACGACGTCAACTCAGCTTCTCCCACCCCCCCCCACCCCCCATCTCGCGTTCCTCCGAGGGCTTGGGGCAAAGGCAAACGGTACATTTGCCCCTGGACCCAAAGACATTAATTTGAGGATGAATTTCTCATCGAACTACTCGCCGACTTGGTCACATACGGGGTTGATTTTCTTGTCCGCATGCTTTGGCTCCCGGTTAAGCGACGCCTCAATTATTTAAAAATTCTCATCCTTGTTTTCAAATCCCCTCCTCGCCCCCCTCTCCCTATCTCTGTCACCTCCTCCAGCCCCCTACAACCCTCCCGAGATCTCTGCGCTCCTCCAATTCCGGCCTCTCGCGCACCCCCCACCCCCCTCGATTTCCATCGCTCCACCATTGGCGGCCGCGCCTTCAGCTGTCTCATCGCTCAGCTCTGGAATTCCCTCCCTAAACCTCTCCGCCTCTCTCTTTCTCTCGCTTTAAGACGCTCCTTAAAACTGGCCTCTTTGAGCTGTTGGGTCACCTGTCCTGATATCTCCTGATGTGGCTCGGTGTCAAATTTTTGTCTGATAATCGCTCCTGTGAAGCGCCTTGGGACGTTTTACTAGGATAAATGCAACTCGTTGATGTTATGAAATTGCTCTCGGCGCTATCCGAACACTGGTGTGAACATCTCCCCCATATATTTACCCACGATTATTTCTCCCGCTAATTGACCAGTCGTTTAACAGGAGCTTCCCCGCTATGATAGGGTGGAGGGAGGGTCGATGCAGCTCGCCAAGGGGTTGATGAAGTCTCCACGAGGGTTTATTTTTAAAAGTTCACCAGCTGATGGAGTTGGGGCCTGACGGCGATGTGGAGCAGGTTTCCCGCTGGCCGCGAAGGCCGGGGCCAGGGTCTGAGTTCCGAAGCCTTCTTTGCGGCTGCTGGAAAGGTCGTTGGCAATCTCGGTAACCAATGTCTTCGCCGCACGAGAGGATCTGTGGAGAAAGCGGACTGCTGTTTTGATAATTAAACAAGGCTTTCGTTCCGGCTTCCATCTTAGAAATTCCCCGACCGTCCGCTTTGAGAAATGGTACGCTGCGTGCAAAACCTGGATGGTCTTAACTCTGGTGGGAAGGAAGTGGAGAGCTGTCCAGCTTAACGTGGGGAATGGGGGCTGGGAGAACAGGATTGGTTACCCATAGCAACTGGGGCCTGGGAGAATGGGATTGGTTACCCATAGCAACCAGGGAACTAGGGCCTGGGAGATTGGGATTGGTTACCCATAGCAACCAGGGAACTGGGGCTTGGGAGATTGGGATTGGTTACCCATAGCAACCAGGGAACTGGGGCCTGGGAGAATGGGATTGGTTACCCATGGCGACCAGGGAACTGGGGCCTGGGAGATTGGGGTTGGTTACCCATAGCGACTGGGGAACAAGGCCTGGGAGAATGGGATGGATTGGTTACCCATAGCAACCAGGGAACTGGGGCCTGGGAGAATGGGACTGGTTGCCCATAACAACCAGGGAACTGGGGCCTGGGAGAATGGGATGGTTTGGTTACCCATAGCAACCAGGGAACTGGGACCTGGGAGATTGGGATTGGTTACCCATAGCAACCAGGGAACTGGGGCCTGGGAGATTGGGATTGGTTACCCATAGCAATCAGGGAACTGGGGCCTGGGAGATTGGGATTAGTTACCCATTGCAACCAGGGAACTAGGGCCTGGGAGAATGGGAAATATTGGTTACCCATAGCAACTGGGGAACTGGGGCCTAGGAGAATGGGATGGATTGGTTACCCATAGCAACCGGGGAATTGGGGCCTGGGAGAATGGGACGGGTTTGTTACCCATAGCAACCAGGGAATTGGGGCCTGGGAGAATGGGATGGATTGGATACCCATAGCAACCGGGGAAATGGGGCCGAGGAGGACATTTTTTTTACTTGTTCTCGGCTGTGGGCGTCACTGGCGAGACCATATTCAAAGCCCACCTCCAAGCCGCCCTGAGAAGCTGGTGGCGGGCCTTCCCAGTGAACCAATGCAGGCCCTGTGGCAATGGGGTTTGACGCCACGGTTACCCATTGTAACACAGGTGGCGGGGGGAAACGGAGCCTGGGGGGAGGGGGGGGGATGGGAAATGCTCGGTTACCCATAGCAACCAGGCGAAATGGGGCCTGTGAGAACGGCAGCGGGTGGAAGCTAGATTTGCCTTTCCGCCTTAACTCCGCGATGACCCTCCAGGTAAGACGTATAAATCCTTGGACGTGAAGGCAGTTGGGAAGCTCCTGTTGTACGACCGTGTTTTGCCCACATTTAAGAGTCTCCGCGATCGAGGAGGCCGAGATACCCTGCCCGGATATCTTCTGGAGAGGCCAATAATTAACACAAAGCGCGAAAGATAATGAAGCTGTTCCAAGCACCAAAGGGTCAATTTAAACAGAAGCAGGAACTGCCCCTAGCCGTCGAGGGGATGAAGAAGGCCTCCGAGAGAAACAGGCTGGTAAACTCCCAAAATGACGAGCAGTTCGATCGAAAACTGCACCTCCCCCCCGACCCCCCGCCCCACACGCGCCCTCCGCCAGCCTCGATCCCGCTCGCTCAACGCACGGCAGTTGGCCGAGGAGGACGATCAGCGAGACCGTCCCAGCTTCCAGGCACCACCTCAAAGAAACAGGACCCCCTTGTAATAGTCGGCTAGCCGAGACTGGGGAAGGTGGGAATCCAAGGTCATTCTGTCAGGAGGGAAGGGTACGCACCAGGTGCCAAGGTTTGTGTCACATGTTCAACGTTAGTGAATAAACCAGAGGTTTGTTACCAAATGTGCCTTTTGTCTTTCTTGACATGTGCTTGTACATCCGCGTGCTTGTGCGTGTGTACATTATCGTCCGTGTGTTCACATGCGTGTGCATGTATCTACATTTCCACGGGTGTGCTTGTGCTTGAATGTACAACTGTTCCGACGAAAGGTCACCGACCTGAAACGTTAACTCTGCTTCTCTCTCCATGGACGCTGTCAGACCTGCCGAGCGCTGCCAGCATTTTCTGTTTTATTTCAGATTTCCAGTGTCCGCAGTGTCTTGCTTTTGGATATCTGCGGGTGCTTGTGTGTCCGACTGTGGGTCCGAGTCCCCACTTCAAAGACTTGAGCCCAAAATCCAGGCCGACGCTCCCGGTGCCAGTACTGAGGGAGCGCCGCACTGTCGGAGGGGCGGTACTGAGGGAGCGCCGCACTGTCGGAGGGGCGGTACTGAGGGAGCGCCGCACTGTCGGAGGGGCGGTACTGAGGGAGCGCCGCACTGTCGTTGGGGCAGTACTGAGGGAGCGCCGCACTGTCGGAGGGGCGGTACTGAGGGAGCGCTGCACTGTCGGAGGGTCAGTACTGAGGGAGCGCCGCACTGTCGGGGGGGCAGTACTGAGGGAGCGCCGCACTGTCGGAGGGGCAGTACTGAGGGAGCGCCGCACTGTTGGAGGGGCGGTACTGAGGGAGTGCCGCACTGTCGTTGGGGCAGTACTGAGGGAGCGCCGCACTGTCGGAGGGGCGGTACTGAGGGAGCGCTGCACTGTCGGAGGGGCAGTACTGAGGGAGCGCCGCACTGTCGGAGGGGCGGTACTGAGGGAGCGCCGCACTGTCGGAGGGGCGGTACTGAGGGAGCGCCGCACTGTCGGAGGGGCGGTACTGAGGGAGCGCTGCACTGTTAGAGGTGCTGTCTTTCGGACAAGACATTAAACCGAGGCCCCGTCTGCCCTCTCAGGTGGATGTAAAAGATCCCATGGCCACTATTGGAAGAAGAGCAGGGGGGAGTTCTCCCCGGTGTCCTGGGTCCAATATTTATCCCTCGATCAACATCACTAAAACAGATGATCTGGTCATTATCACATTGCTGTTTGTGGGAGCTTGCTGTGCGCAAATTGTCTGCCGTGTTTCCCACATTACAACAGTGACCACACTTCAAAAAGTACTTCATTGGCTGTAAAGCGTTTTGAGACGTGAAAGGCGCTGGAGAAATGGGAGTCTTTCGTAACTTGACATTTTGTTTTTAATTGGTAAAGATGTTTTTGGTATCAAATTAATTTGGATAAAAATATTCCCTCTGAACTTCCTTCCCATTTAATTTCAATTCTTTAATGGTTAAATTAGTTACAGGGATACTGATACTGAGAGTCACTTCTTCTACAGATGTGCCTGACGTGAAAAGGTGAAGCGTTCATTGCGCGAGGGAGAGTTTTGAATCCTCCTATTATTCTCACTCGGCCACTATATCCCACACAGTGCCTGACCAAGGATATGATGCGGAGATGCCGGTGTTGGACTGGGGTGGACAAAAATGAGAAGTCGCACAACACCAGGTTATAGTCCAACAGTTTTATTTAAAATTACGAGCTTTCGGAGCTCTGCTCCTTCTTCAGGTACAGGTACAGTGAGGGAATCTATTACACCGTATATATACACAGAGAACAATTTGTCTGCAGAGATACAATCTGTTAGGGAGGCATTACATCAAAGACACATCAGAGTACAGCTAAGACAATGAGGTGGGTCACAGGGGTCCAACGTGTCGAATGCTGCAGTCTGCAGTTAAGCTTTTAACTTTTTTTTTTAAAAACTGGAAAGACAGACAACGACGTCGAGTCACGTCCTGTAGCGTGACATGAACCCGAGATCCCGGTTGAGGCCGTCCTCATGGGTGCGATACTTGCCTATCAGTTTCTGCTCAATGATTTTGCGTTGTCGTGTGTCTCGAAGGCCGCCTTGGAGAACGCTAACCCGCAGATCCGAGGCTGAATGTCCTTGACTGCTGAAGTGTTCCCCGACTGGGAGACCATGCAGACACTGAGACAAGGTATGAACGGACACCATGCAACAATCGCCAGGCAGGATTGTTACCTCCCAGTCGGGGAACACTTCAGCAGTCAAGGACATTCAACCTCGGGATCTGCGGGTAAGCGTTCTCCAAGGCGGCCTTCGAGACACACGACAACGCAAAATCATCGATCAGAAACTGATAGCCAAGTTCCGCACCCATGAGGACGGCCTTAACAGGGATCTCGGGTTCATGTCACGCTACAGAACGTGACTTGACATCGTTGTCTGTTTTTCCAGTTTTAAAAAAAAAGTTAAAAGCTTAACTGCAGACGGCAGCATTTGACACGTTGGACCCCCTGTGACCCACCTCATTGTCTTAGCTGTACTCTGATGTGTCTTTGATGTAATGCCTCCCTAACAGATTGTATCTCTGCAGACAAATTGTTCTCTGTGTATATATACTGTGTAATAGATTCCCTCACCGTACCTGTACCTCAAGAAGGAGCGGAGCTCCGAAAGCTCGTAATTTTAAATAAAACTGTTGGACTATAACCTGGTGTTGTGCGACTTCTCATTTTTTACCAAGGATAGACACTGGTACAGGGAGGTGGCTAAGGGGCAATTAGCAGAGACCACTGCCATCTGCAGGAGAGCAGAACACCATGACATCTCTCAGCGCTGCACAGGCTACAGAACAGCAATGCTCCTTTCTGCATATTCCACTTCCAGTCCTTCAATCGAGGGGTTCGGAGGATTTATATATAGCATAACAGACACCCGGGAGTGAGTTACAGGCTGGAATCTAATCGAGGGGTTCGGTGGTTTATATATAGAATAACGGATACCTGGGAGTGAGTTAGAGGCTGGAATCTAATCGAGGGGTTCGGGGGGTTTATATATAGAATAACAGATACCCGGGAGTGAGTTACAGGCTGGAATCTAATCGAGAGGTTCGGGGGGGTATATATATAGAATAACAGATACCCGGGAGTGAGTTACAGGCTGGAATCTAATCGAGGGGTTCGGGGGGTTTATATATAGAATAACAGATACCTGGGAGTGAGTTACAGGCTGGAATCTAATCGAGGGGTTCGGGGGGTTTATATATAGAATAACGGATACCCGAGAGTGAGTTACAGGCTGGAATCTAATCGAGGGGTTCGGGGGGGGTTTATATATAGAATAACAGATACCCGGGAGTGAGTTACAGACTGGAATCTAATCGAGGGGTTTGCGGGGTTTATATATAGAATAACAGATACCAGGGAGTGAGTTACAGGCTGGAATCTAATCGAGGGGTTCGGGGGGTTTATATATAGAATAACAGATACCCGGGAGTGCGTTACAGGCTGGAATCTAATCGAGGGGTTCGGGGGGTTTATATATAGAATAACAGATACCCGGGTGTGAGTTACAGGCTGGAATCTAATCGAGGGGTTCGGGGGGTTTATATATAGAATAACGGATACCCGGGAGTGAGTTACAGGCTGGAATCTAATCGAGAGGTTCGGGGGGTTTTATATATAGAATAACAGATACCCAGGAGTGAGTTACAGGCTGGAATCTAATCGAGAGGTTCGGGGGGTTTTATATATAGAATAACAGATACCCGGGAGTGAGTTACAGGCTGGAATCTAATCGGTGGGTTCGGGAGGGTTTATATATCGAATAACAGATACCCGGGAGTGAGTTACAGGCTGGAATCTAATCCAGGGGTTCGGGGGGGTTTATATATAGAATAACGGATACCCGGGAGTGAGTTACAGGCTGGAATCTAATCGAGGGGTTCGGTGATGCAATTGTCTCGTCACAATGCTGCAGCCATTATGGTGTGTGGGGAAGGCTTGATTTATTAGCTGGTCTTTTCCTACCCATCATTTTGGTTTGTTTGTAGCCATGGAAGCTCCCGTCATGATGGTGCCCAGGAGGAATACTCTCCACTTGCCTGGATAAGTGCAGCTCGAACAACACTCAAGAAGCTCGACACCATCCAGGACAAAGTAGCTCGCTTGATCGGCACCCCATCCACCACCTTAAACATTCACTCCCTCCACCACTGGCGCACCGTGGCTGCAGTGTGTACCATCTACAAGATGCACTGCAGCAGCTCGCCAAGGCTTCTTCGGCAGCACCTCCCAAACCCGTGACCTCTTCCAACTAGAAGGACAAGGGCAGCAGGTGCATGGGAACACCACCACCTCCAAGTTCCCCTCCAAGTCACACACCATCCTGACTTGGAAATATATCGGCCGTTCCTTCATCGTCGCTGGGTCAAAATCCTGGAGACTCCGTCCCTAACAGCCCTGTGGGAGTACCTTCATCATAGAATCATAGAATGGTTACAGCACAGAAGGAGGCCATTCGGCCCTTCGAGCCCATGCCAGCTCTCTGCAAGTGCGTTTCAGCTAGTCCCACTCCCCCGCCCTTTCCCTGTAGCCCTGCAAATGTTTTCCTTCACCACACGGACTGCAACGGTTCAAGAAGGCCTCTCGCCTCTGAGTCAGAAGACCGTGGGTTCAATCTCACTCCAGAGACCTGAGCCCATAATCCAGGCTGACCCTCCCAGTATCAGTACTGAGGGAGCGCCGCACTGTTGGAGGGGCGGTACTGAGGGAGCGCCGCACTGTTGGAGGGGCGGTACTGAGGGAGCGCCGCACTGTCGGAGGGGCGGTACTGAGGGAGCGTCGCACTGTCGGAGGGGCAGTACTGAGGGAGCGCCGCACTGTTGGAGGGGCAGTACTGAGGGAGCGCCGCACTGTCGGAGGGGCAGTACTTAGGGAGCGCCGCACTGTCGGAGGGGCAGTACTGTGGGAGCTCCGCACTGTCGGAGGGGCAGTACTGAGGGAGCTACGCACTGTCGGAGGGGCGGTACTGAGGGAGCGCCGCACTGTCGGAGGGGCAGTGCTGAGGGAGCGCCGCACTATTGGAGGGTCAGTACTGAGGGAGCGCCGCACTGTCGGAGGGGCAGTACTGAGGGAGTGCCGCACTGTCGGAGGGGCAGTACTTAGGGAGCGCCGCACTGTCGGAGGGACAGTACTGAGGGAGCGCCGCACTGTCGGAGGGGCGGTACTGAGGGAGCGCCGCACTGTCGGAGGGGCAGTACTGAGGGAGCGCCGCACTGTCAGAGGGACAGTACTGAGGGAGCGCCGCACTGTCGGAGGGGCGGTACTGAGGGAGCTCCGCACTGTCGGAGGGGCAGTACTGAGGGAGCTCCGCACTGTCGGAGGGGCAGTACTGAGGGAGTGCCGCACTGTCGGAGGTGCAGTACTGAGGGAGCGACGCACTGTCGGAGGGGCAGTACTGAGGGAGCACCGCACTGTCGGAGGGGCTGTACTGAGGGAGCGCCGCACTGTCGGAGGGACAGTACTGAGGGAGCGCCGCACTGTCGGAGGGGCGGTACTGAGGGAGCGCCGCACTGTCGGAGGGGCAGTACTGAGGGAGCGCCGCACTGTCGGAGGTGCCGTCTTTCAGATGAGACGTTAAACCGAGGCCCCCGTCTGCCCTCTCGGGTAAAAGATCCCACGGGCCACTATTGGAAGAAGAGCAGGGGGGAGTTCTCCCCGGTGTCCTTTGCCCAATATTTATCCCTCAACCAACATCACTAAAACAGATAATCTGGTCATTGTCACATTGCTGTTTGTGGGAGCTTGCTGTGCGCAAATTGGCTGCCGCGTTTCCCACATTACAGCAGTGATCGCACTTCAAAAAAAGTACTTCATTGGCTGTAAAGTGCTTTGGGACATCCTGAGGTGGTGAAAGGCGCTGGCGAAATGTAAATAGTTTCTTTCCCTCTCAGGGTAAGGCGGTCTTTTGCTCAGTTATGTTGGTGACTGAGAACCTCCTCTCTGGGCAAGTAACCATTGTTGTCTGAGTGATGTGGCATTGACAGGAGCTGTTTCGTGTCGGCAGAGGACGAGGCCCGAGCTTGTCGACCCGACCCTCATCTTTATCAGTAGAAACGGAAGATCAAGTTCCAGACCTGTGTCGTAATTAAAAATTCCCCCTGCAGTCCCAGTGGCTGAACATGTTGATTCAGTGAGTCACTGAAGCAGGAAGTGGCCAGGACTGTGCTGAGCAAGCTGGGGCAGGCGGAAGGGGCTAACACTGTGACAGGGACTGCAGAATCCCTCGATTATTTAATAAACTTGAGGGCGTCAAGAACAACAACCTGCATTTATATAGCGCCTTTAACGTAGTAAAACGTCTCAAGGCGCTTCACAGGAGCGATTATCAGACAAAATTTGACACCGAGCCACATAGAGATATTAGGACAGGCGACCAAAAGCTTGGTCAAAGAGATCGGTTTTAAGCAGCGTCTTAAAGGAGGAGAGCGAGGCGGAGAGGTTTAGGGAGGGAATTCCAGAGCTCGGGGCCCAGGCGGCTGAAGGCACGGCCGCCAATGGTGGAGCGATGGAAATCAGGGGTTGCTCGAGAGGCCGGAATTGGAGGAGCGCAGAGATCTCGGGGGGTTTGTGGGGCTGGAGAGGTTACAGAGATAGGGAGGGATTTGAAAACAAGGATGAGAATTTTAAAATCGAGGCGTTGCCGGACTGGGAGCCAGTGTAGGTCAGCGAGCACAGGGGATGATGGGCGAATGGGACTTGGTGCGAGTTAGGACACGGGGCAGCAGAGTTTTGGATGACCTCAAGTTTACGTAGGGTGGAATGTGGGAGGCCGGCCAGGAGTGCGTTGGAATAGTCAAGTCTAGAGGTAACAAAGGCAGGGATGAGGGTTTCAGCAGCGGATGAGCTGAGGCAGGGGCGGAGACGGGCGATGTTACGGAGGTGGAAATAGGAAAAGTGCAGGTCTACTAACGAATGGGGGTAACTGTAAAGAATATGGGAGGCTGCAGGCTCAGAATAATTTTGGGGAGTCAGGAGATCGACACTGACTGTGGGGTTAAACATGGGATCTCCCTGTGTGGTTTAGTACGACATCCGGCTGTACATTGATCACATGAACAGAGAAAGACTGTTTCCTTGGGTTGGGGAGTCAGTGGGGGGGGGATCATAATTTAAATATGTCACTGAGAGAGTGAGGAGGGAGTTTAGGAGAAATGTCTTTACACAGGGAGGTTGGAGTGTGGATTGCTTTGACACAGGGACTGCCTCTTTTAGGGGAAAATTGGATCAATATTCAAAGCAGAGGAAGATACAGGGCTATGGGGAGAGAGCGGGGCAGTGGGATTAGTTTGTGATTGATACAGGGCTATGGGGAGAGAGCAGGGGCAGTGGGATTAGTTTGTGATTGATACAGGGCTATGGGGAGAGAGCGGGGCAGTGGGATTAGTTTGGGATTGATACAGGGCTATGGGGAGAGAGCAGGGCAGTGGGATTAGTTTGTGATTGATACAGGGCTGTGGGGAGAGAGCGGGGCAGTGGGATTAGTTGGGGATTGATACAGGGCTATGGGGAGAGAGCGGGGCAGTGGGATTAGTTGGGGATTGATACAGGGCTATGGGGAGAGAGCAGGGCAGTGGGATTAGTTTGGGATTGATACAGGGCTATGGGGAGAGAGCGGGGCAGTGGGATTAGTTTGGGGATTGATACAGGGCTATGGGGAGAGAGCGGGGCAGTGGGATTAGTGTTGGATTGATACAGGGCTATGGGGAGAGAGCGGGGCAGTGGGATTAGTTTGGGGATTGATACAGGGCTATGGGGAGAGAGCGGGGCAGTGGGATTAGTTTGGGGATTGATACAGGGCTATGGGGAGAGAGCGGGGCAGTGGGATTAGTTGGGGTTGATACAGGGCTATGGGGAGAGAGCGGGGCAGTGGGATTAGTTGGGGATTGATACAGGGCTATGGGGAGAGAGCGGGGCAGTGGGATTAGTTGGGGATTGATACAGGGCTATGGGGAGAGAGCGGGGCAGTGGGATTAGTGTTGGATTGATAGAGGGCTATGGGGAGAGAGCGGGGCAGTGGGATTAGTTTGGGGATTGATACAGGGCTATGGGGAGAGAGCGGGGCAGTGGGATTAGTTGGGGATTGATACAGGGCTATGGGGAGAGAGCGGGGCAGTGGGATTAGTTGGGGATTGATACAGGGCTATGGGGAGAGAGCGGGGCAGTGGGATTAGTTGGGGATTGATACAGGGCTATGGGGAGAGAGCGGGGCAGTGGGATTAGTTGGGGATTGATACAGGGCTACATTACAACAGTGACTAAACTTCAAAAAGTACTTCATTGGCTATGAAACGCTTTGGGACGTCCTGAGGTTGTGAAAGGCGCGGGAGAAATGCAAGACTTTATGTTGTGGTCAGTGATTTAGAGATAGGGTTGGGGTTTAGGGTAAGTGGTTAGGATTAGAATCCGTTCCTGAGCATTCTGTTGTCTGTAATTACAGAATTCTCTCTCTCTCTCTTAATCACAACTTCTCTCCAGCAGGGAAGGAGTTATGCTGCGAGAGGGAGAGAGAGAGAGGCGGAAGCAGGCGAGCAAAGCAATGCGAAGGAAACCCAGCCTCCTTTCCTGGAGAGAGAGAGAGAGAGGAGGGGTGTGGTGAGAAAATCCCAGCCAGACTCTGCTTCAGAGTGAGGAGAAACCGAGCCAGAGGGACCTGGGACTCGGGAGAGAGGGCTTGGAAGGAGCTGGCGTGTGCATGCTGACAGCCCGCGGGACATCGGGAGCGCTGAGGATACGTCGCAGGCATCGGAGGAATTCTGCAAGACAGTGGGACGGCTGGAAAGGAATCACAGCAGTCGGAGATACATTGTAGCAGTCTGAGCCACAGTGTAGCCGTCTGAGATACATCATTGGAGCTCTACAATACAGTGGGACGGCTTGAACTGCATCGCAGCAGTATGAGATACATTGTAGCAAGCTAAGACACATTGTAGCAGGCTAAGGCACACTGTAGCAGGCTAAGACACACTGTAGCGGTCTGAGAAACACTGTAGCGGGCTAAGATACAGTGTAGCAGGCTAAGATACAGTGTAGCGGGCTAAGATACAGTGCAGCGGCCTGAGATACACTGTAGCAGGCTAAAATACATTGTAGCAGGCTAAGAGACATTGTCGTGGTCTGGGATACACTGTAGCAGGCCAAGAGACATTGTCGTGGTCTGGGATACACTGTAGCAGGCTAAGATACATTGTAGCAGTCTGAGATACACTGTAGCAGGCTAAGAGACATTGTAGCAAGCTGAGATAAATTGCAGCAGGCTAAGGTACATTGTAGCAGGCTAAGAGACACTAGTGGTCTGGGACACACTGTAGCAGGCTAAGATACATTGTAGCGGTCTGAGATACATTGTAGCGGTCTGAGATACATTGTAGCGGGCTGGGACACATTGTAGCAGGCTGCAATCCTCTCCCAAGCAGTGAGTTTGAAGTTCTTGCGCTGTGCGGAGTCCCGGTGGGGGCAGTGGGTGAAAGTGACCAGGACACCCTCCCCCCCCGGTGTCAGTTTCGCCGGTGAGTTTCACGCCACTCTCCCGCCGTGCTATGCTCGCCCGGCCCGGAGCTTGATGCCGAGGACGCGGCGCTCCTGGAGCCTGGTCTCCGTCTGCTGCTGGTACTGGTGCTGGGGCCTCTCCGCCAGCTGGGCGCTCGCCGGCCGCTACACTCCGCCGCAACCACGCCGCTCCCGGCCGCCAGGAAATGTCCCGCTGCAGGCCGCCGGTAAGAAAGAGCCTTCTGCCCACCTCCTCTTTACCTTCTGATGGCCAGCCGGGCTGGACTGAGCAGTGACCGGGGTTGTGTTGTGGAGGGAGGGAGCTGGCAATGTGGGAGATTCCAACAGACTATATGTGTCTGAGATTGTAAATCTGGACAGAGGGCAGGGGACTGTTTATTGACCGAGAGTTCAAAAGAGGCCCTGTATTCTCTCCCTCCTCCTTTCCCCCCTCTCTCCTCCACTCTCTCTCCCTCCCTCCTCCACTCACTCCTCCCTCCTCCCCGCGTTCCCTCCCCCCCTCCCCGCGTTCCCTCCCCCCCTCCCCGCGTTCCCTCCCCCCCGCCCCGCGTTCCCTCCCCCCCGCCCCGCGTTCCCTCCCCCCCGCCCCGCGTTCCCTCCCTCCCTCCCTCCCCCCCGCGTTCCCTCCCTCCCTCCCTCCCCCCCGCGTTCCCTCCCTCCCCCCCTCCCCCCCGCGTTCCCTCCCTCCCCCCCGCGTTCCCCTCCCTCCCCCCCGCGTTCCCTCCCTCCCTCCCCGCGTTCCCTCCCCCCTCCCCGCGTTCCCTCCCCCCTCCCCGCGTTCCCTCCCCCCTCCCCGCGTTCCCTCCCCGCGTTCCCTCCCGCGTTCCCTCCCCGCGTTCCCTCCCCCCCTCCCCGCGTTCCCTCCCCCCCTCCCCGCGTTCCCTCCCCCCCTCCCCGCGTTCCCTCCCCCCCTCCCCGCGTTCCCTCCCCCCCTCCCCGCGTTCCCTCCCCCCCTCCCCGCGTTCCCTCCCCCCCTCCCCGCGTTCCCTCCCCCCCTCCCCGCGTTCCCTCCCCCCCTCCCCGCGTTCCCTCCCCCCCCTCCCCGCGTTCCCTCCCCCCCTCCCCGCGTTCCCTCCCCCCCTCCCCGCGTTCCCTCCCCCCCTCCCCGCGTTCCCTCCCCCCTCCCCGCGTTCCCTCCCCCCCTCCCCCCCCTCCCCGCGTTCCCTCCCCCCCTCCCCGCGTTCCCTCCCCCCCTCCCCGCGTTCCCTCCCCCCCTCCCCGCGTTCCCTCCCCCCCTCCCCGCGTTCCCTCCCCCCCTCCCCGCGTTCCCTCCCCGCGTTCCCTCCCCCCCTCCCCGCGTTCCCTCCCCCCCTCCCCCCCTCCCCGCGTTCCCTCCCCGCGTTCCCTCCCCCCCTCCCCGCGTTCCCTCCCCCGCTCCCCCGCGTTCCCTCCCTCCTCCTCGCGTTCCCTCCCTCGCTCCCCCCTCCGCACAATCTCCCTTTTCCAACGGTTTACCGTAACGTCCTGGCTTTTGTACTCTGTGCCTCTATTTATGAAGCCCAGGATCCCGTCTGACTTTTTAACAGCCTTCTCAACTTGTCCTGCCGCCTTCAAAGATTTCTGTCCGTACACCCCCCGGTCTCGCTGTTCCTGCACCCCCTTTAAGTCAGGTGATGAGACCGGACCACCCCCTTCGCACAATAAGACTGAAGATTTGAACTTATTTCCGAGTGTGCCGGATTAGCGCGGAGCTCAAAGCCCGCACCACAATGGCGGCCGAATGTGGTTCCCAGAATGCAGAGGGGATTGGCCGAAAGGTCACAGTTGAATGAGCCGACAGTGGTGGCTCTTGGCCCAGACCGGGCCTGTGAAGCCGAGAGTGCCGTTACTGTGAGAGCTCGGGTCCCCAACTCTGCTCAGGCACCCTCCTGGAGCTTTCATTACACGACCTCCGACCGGCCACCGCCACCACACTCCTGCCATTGTCGGCCAACATGTCCATTCCCGCAGAGCCCCGCTATCCCATGGCCAATGTTTCTTCTCTCCTTTTTTTTCTCTCTCTCTCTCTCTCTCTCTCTCTCTCTCTCTCTCTCTCTCTCTCTCTCTCTCTCTCTCTCTCTCTCTCTCTTCTGTCTCTCTCTCTCCCCCCTCTTTTTCTCCAACTCTCTTTCTTCCCTCTCAGTTTCTGTGATCACCATAACATTCTTAATCCTTTTCCTACATGTGCCCTCCAGATTCTCCCTTTTGGGAGTGGAGGTCGATATTGTGGTTAGATACAGAGTAAAGCTCCCTCTGCACTGCCCCATCAAACACTCCCAGGGCAGGTACAGCACGGGGTTAGATACAGAGTAAAGCTCCCTCTACACTGTCCCATCAAACACTCCCAGGGCAGGTACAGCACGGGTTAGATACAGAGTAAAGCTCCCTCTACACTGTCCCATCAAACACTCCCAGGACAGGTACAGCACGGGTTAGACACAGAGTAAACCTCCCTCTACACTGTCCCATCAAACACTCCCAGGGCAGGTACAGCACGGGTTAGATACAAAGAAAGCTCCCTCTACACTGTCCCATCAAACACTCCCAGGGCAGGTACAGCACGGGGTAGATACAGAGTAAAGCTCCCTCTACACTGTCCCATCAGACACTCCCAGGGCAGGTACAGCACGGGTTAGATACAGAGTAATGCTCCCTCTACACTGTCCCATCAAACACTCCCAGGGCAGGTACAGCACGGGTTAGATACAGAGTAAAGCTCCCTCTACACTGTCCCATCAAACACTCCCAGGGCAGGTACAGCACGGGTTAGATACAGAGTAAAGCTCCCTCTACACTGTCCCGTCTGACAATGCGCATCAGAATAGCAGAAGACAGCCCCCTCTTGGCACCACCAGACATGGGAGACGTTCATCCTGAGTTATGTCTGGATTTGGTGCCCATCATCCGGGTGGTTAGTTCTAACCCTCAGGCTCACCAAATAACTCTCAGGAGAACAATCGTGACAATTACACAGTACTAGTCCGGAAATTGCTGCTTTTGAAGAGCTGAGTTCAGAAGGAGGAGCGCAGGGTTAACTCTGTCCACAGGCGGCATTGGGCGGGAGCAGGCTGGAGCTTGCGATGCTGGGGAGCCTCTTGCACAATCCTCTCTCCTGAACTGCTAATCTGCTGGAATTGCTCTGCCAGCGTTCCGCCCTGTGGGACACCGAGCGGGAAGGATCACGCCCTGCGTCTGGGCCGACCTGAAAGGGAGGTGGGATACGGGGGTGGAATGTAGTCTGAGGAAATGGAAATGACTTCTCCGCCCCCCCCACCTCCCGTTTCGACATCGCACACTCCCAGGCCAGTGAAAAAAGACTCGCATTTCTCCCGCGCCTTTCACCACCTCAGGACGTCCCAAAGCCCTTCACAGCCAATGAAGTACTTTTTGAAGTGTGTAATGTAGGAAATGCGGCAGCCAATTTGCGCACAGCAAGCTCCCACAAACAGCAATGAGATAAATGACCAGATCATCTCATAGAGTCATAACGGCACAGAAGGATTCCATTCGGCCCATCGAGTCCGTGTTGGCTCTCTGTACAGCAATCCAGTCAGTCCCATTCCCCCGCTCTATCCCCCATAGCCCTGCGAGTTTATTTCCCTCAAGTGCCTATCCAGTCTCCCCTTGAAAACATTGAGTGTCTCCGCTTCCACCACTTCCATCGGCAGCGAGTTCCAGGTCCTCACCACTCGCTGCGTAAAAAAGTTTTTCCTCACATCCCCCCCTGTATCTCTTGCCCAAAACCTTAAATCTGTGTCCCCTAGTCCTTGTACCATCAATTAGTGGGAACAGCCTTTCCCCATCTAGCCTATCCAAACCCGTCATAATCTTGTACACCTCGATCAAATCACCCCTCAACCTCCTTTGCTCTAATGAAAACAAATCCAGCTTCTGAAACCTGTCCTTGTAGCTCAGATCCCCCATCCCCGGAACCATTCTGGTAAATCTCCTCTGCACCCTCTCAAGGGCCTTCACATCCTTCCTAAAGTGTGTTTCTAGTGATGTTGGTTGAGGGATTAATATCGGCCCCAGGACACCGGGGAGAACTCCCCCTGCTCTTCTTCCAATAGTGGCTGTGGGATCTTTCACATCCACCTGAGAGGGCAGACGGGGCCTCGGTTTAACGTCTCATCCGAAAGACGGCACCTCCGACAATGCGGCGCTCCCTCAGTACTGCCCCTCCGACAGTGCGGCGCTCCCTCAGTCCTGCCCCTCCGACAGTGCGGCGCTCCCTCAGTCCTGCCCCTCCGACAGTGCGGCGCTCCCTCAGTCCTGCCCCTCCGACAGTGCGGCGCTCCCTCAGTCCTGCCCCTCCGACAGTGCGGCGCTCCCTCAGTCCTGCCCCTCCGACAGTGCGGCGCTCCCTCAGTCCTGCCCCTCCGACAGTGCGGCGCTCCCTCAGTCCTGCCCCTCCGACAGTGCGGCGCTCCCTCAGTCCTGCCCCTCCGACAGTGCGGCGCTCCCTCAGTCCTGCCCCTCCGACAGTGCGGCGCTCCCTCAGTCCTGCCCCTCCGACAGTGCGGCGCTCCCTCAGTCCTGCCCCTCCGACAGTGCGGCGCTCCCTCAGTCCTGCCCCTCCGACAGTGCGGCGCTCCCTCAGTCCTGCCCCTCCGACAGTGCGGCGCTCCCTCAGTCCTGCCCCTCCGACAGTGCGGCGCTCCCTCAGTACAGCCCCTCCGACAGTGCGGCGCTCCCTCAGTCCTGGCACCGGGAGGCAAGAGAGAGCGCTGCCCACCGAGCCACAGCTGTCTAGGTTGGCGCATGCTTGGGTGAGCGATGGCCCTGCCTTGAGATGATCGGAGGGTAGGGCAGGGCAAAACCGCTGGTGGAGATTGCAAGCGGCTTGGCCGTTTATTTTCGATTCATGATCTAACCTGGCTTCCTGGAGATCACGTCATTATAAGGGAGTGCCTTCATCCAGCGCCACGGCTTGGCAAGGAGGGAGCAGCTCATCCTGAAACCCTCCTGCACAATCAGTGTGTTATGGGCGAAGGCTCTTTTCTCTCTTCCTCCTCAGTTTTGGTGCAAGTCTTGCCCTTTGAAAGCTGTTTCACACCCCTTCCCAGTCAGCTTCCTGCATCTCTGTCCTGTTTCAGCATCGTTGCTGCGCCCATCACTCCTTCTGTAACTCATTCGCTCCCAGGACCTCCTGCATACCTCTGCCTTCTTCCTATCTTTGCATTTATATAGCACCTTTCACCACCTCAGGACGTCTCAAAGCGCTTTACAGTCACTTTTTGAAGTGTGGTCACTGTTGTAATGTAGGAAACGCGGCAGCCAATTTGCACACAGCAAGCTCCCACAAACAGCAATGTGATAATGACCGGATCATCTGCTTTGCGTGATGTTGGTTGAGGGATAAATATTGGCCCCAGGACACCGGGGAGAACTCCCTCTGCTCTTCTTCCAATAGCGGCCGTGGGATCTTTTACGTCCACCTGAGAGGGCAGACGGGGCCTCGGTTTAACGTCTCATCTGAAAGACGGCACCTCCGACAGTGCGGCGCTCCCTCAGTACCGCCCCTCCGACAGTGCGGCGCTCCCTCAGTGCTGCCCCTCCGACAGTGTGGCGCTCCCTCAGTACCGCCCCTCCGACAGTGCGGCGCTCCCTCAGTACCGCCCCTCCGACAGTGCGGCGCTCACTCAGTACCGCCCCTCCGACAGTGCGGCGCTCCCTCAGTGCTGCCCTTCCGACAGTGCGGCGCTCCCTCAGTACGGCCCTCCGACAGTGTGGCGCTCCCTCAGTACCGCCCTTCCGACAGTGCGGCGTTGCCTCAGCACTGCACTGGGAGTGTCAGCCTGGATTATGGGATGTGGGCGTCGCTGGCAAGGCCAGCATTTATTGCCCATTCCTAGTTGCCCTTGAGAAGGTGGTGGTGAGCTGCCTTCTTGAACCGCTGCAGTCCCGTGTGGTGAAGGTACTCCCACTTGTCTTACAACACTCCTGTGAACCGCCTTGGGACGTTTTACTACGTTAAAGGCGCTCTTTAAATACAAGTTGTTGCTGTTTATTGGCTCGGGGCAGCACTCTCTCTCTCGCCTCCGAGACAGAAGGTGGCGTGTGTCTCGCCTCCTGACTCCCCAAAGCCTTTCCACCATCTACAAGGCACAAGTCAGGAGTGTGATGGAATAATCTCCACTTGCCTGGATGAGTGCAGCTCCAACAACACTCAGGAAGCTCGACACCATCCAGGACAAAGCAGCCCACTTGATTGGCACCCCATCCACCACCTTAAACATTCATTCCCTCCACCACCGGCGCACCGTGGCTGCAGTGTGTACCATCCACAAGATGCACTGCAGCAACTCGCCAAGGCTTCTTCGGCAGCACCTCCCAAACCCGCGACCTCTTCCACCTGGAAGGACAAGGGCAGCAGGCGCATGGGAACACCACCACCTCCAAGTTCCCCTCCAAGTCACACACCATCCTGACTTGGAAATATATCGGGCCGTTCCTTCATCGTCGCTGGGTCAAAATCCTGGAACTCCCTCCCTAACAGCACTGTGGGAGCACCTTCACCACACGGACTGCAGCGGTTCAAGAAGGCGGCTCATCACCACCTTCTCAAGGTGGCAATTAGGGGATGGGCAATAAATGCTGGGCCTTGCCAGCGACGCCCACATCCCATAAACGAATAAAAAGAAGACGCTCCTTAAAACCGACCTCTTTGGCCAAGCTTTTGGTCACCTGTCCTAATATCTCCTTATGTGGCTCGGGGTCACATTTTGTCTGATAATCGCTCCTGTGAAGAGCCTGGGGATGTTTTACTATGTTAAAGGCGCTGTGTAAATGCAAGTAGTTGTTGGTATAAGTGCATGTTGTTCTAGGACAACATGTAGTTTGGCCTGTATGAGAATTTGGGGCCTTTGCTAGCTTTGGTTCCCAAGAGTTCTTCCGGCCTATCTCCTGATCCACTCAGACCCGCGTCTCTGCTTTTTCTCTAGCCCTGCCGGAAAGCCAAGCCGCCCAGCGGCAGAGACTGAGCGACTACGAGGAAACTGTTCCCTACGTCACGTTGGGTGAGGAGCTGCACAGATTGGACCGAGCGCTGCAGGTGAGCCCCGTGACCTTTCCTCTTAACTAAAGGGTGACGCATATTGGGAGGAAAGCAAGAAATGGAAAGTCTTGCGTTTCTCCAGCGCCTTTCACCACCTCAGGACGTCTCAAAGCGCTTTACAGCCAATGAAGTGCTTTTTGAAGCGTGGTCACTGTTGTAATGTGGGAAACGCGACAACCAATTTGCGCACAGCAAGCTCCCACAAACAGCAATGTGATAATGACCAGATCAGCTGTTTTTGTGATGTTGGTTGAGAGATAAATATTAGCCCCAGGACACCGGGGAGAACTCCCCCCTGCTCTTCTTCCAATAGTGGCCGTGGGATCTTTTACATCCACCCGAGAGGGCAGACGGGGCCTCGGTTTAACGCCTCATCCAAAAGACGGCACCTCCGACAGTGCAGCGCTCCCTCAGTACTGCCCCTCCCACAGTGCGGCGCTCCCTCAGTACCGCCCCTCCGACAGTGCGGCGCTCCCTCAGTACCGCCCCTCCGACAGGGTGGCGCTCCCTCAGTACCGCCCCTCCGACAGGGCGGCGCTCCCTCAGTACCGCCCCCCCCGACATTGCGGCGCTCCCTCAGTACCGCCCCTCCGACAGTGCGGCGCTCCCTCAGTACTGCCCCTCTGACAGTGCGGCGCTCCCTCAGTACCACCCCTCCGACAGTGCGGTGCTCCCTCAGTACTGCCCCTCCGACAGTGCGGCGCTCCCTCAGTACCACCCCTCCGACAGTGCAGCGCTCCCTCAGTACTGCCCCTCCAACAGTGCGGCGCTCCCTCAGTACTGCCCCTCCGACAGCGCGGCGCTCCCTCAGTACTGCCCCTCCGACAGCGCGGCGCTCCCTCAGTACTGGCACTCCGACAGCGCGGCGCTCCCTCAGTACTGCCCCTCCGACAGCGCGGCGCTCCCTCAGTACTGCCCCTCCGACAGTGCGGCGCTCCCTCAGTACTGCCCCTCCGACAGCGCGGCGCTCCCTCAGTACTGGCACTGGGAGTGTCAGCCTGGATTTATGAGCTCAAGTCCCTGGAGCGGGGCTCGAACCCACGACCTTCTGACTCAGAGACGAGAGACAGAGTGCTACCCACTGAGCCACAGCTGACACTGTGACTAGGCGCCGATCCAATGCTTCTCACACCACACCTGTCAGAGAGCTGGGACCGCCGGGAATTCAGGCATGTTCTGCACAGAGGCAGGCCTGTTCTTCGCGAATGAACCCTTGTTGCAATCTCGGGAAGGGGGGCCGGTGGGGTGGAGCCTGGTATTTATTTTTCCCAATTTTCTCTCAATCAATTTGTGAAGTTTCTCCTGTCCTTTGCTCTCTCTCCCTTCCTTGCCCCCTCTAATCGCCAATCGCTGCCTCACAGACAGTCTATACTCTCTGGGGTTCAGGTAAATGAGAGGCCAGGTAGATAAGGTGGTTAAGGCGGCATACGGAATGCTTGCCTTTATTAGCCGTGGCATTGAATACAAGAGCAGGGGGGTTATGCTTCAACTGTATAAAACACTAGTTAGGCCACAGCTAGAATACTGCGTGCAGTTCTGGTCACCACATTACAGGAAGGATGTGATTGCACTAGAGAGGGTACAGAGGAGATTTACAAGGGAGTAGAGAATCTTAACTATGAGGAAAGACTGGAGAGGCTGGGTTTGTTTTCCTTGGAACAGAGGAGGCTGAGGGGAGACCTTATTGAGGTGTATAAAATTATGAGGGGCCGAGATAAAGTGGATAGAAAGGACCTATTTCCCTTAGCAGTGGGGTCAAAAACCAGGGGGCACAGATTTAAAGTAATTGGTGGACGGCTTAGAGGGGATTTGAGGGGAAATTTCTTCACCCAGAGGGTTGTGGGGGTCTGGAACTCGCTGCCTGAAAGGGTGGTAGAGGCAGGATCCCTAACCACATTTAAAAAGTACTTGGGATGTGCACTTGGGATGCTGTAACCTGCAGGGCTAAGGACCAAGAGCTGGGAAGTGGGATTAAGCTGGATAGCTCTTTGTTGGCCGGCGCGGACACGATGGGCCGAAATGGCCTCCTTCCGTGCTGTAACTTTCTATGATTCATTCAAATGTGTAAGATTCTGAGGGGGATTGACAGGGTAGATGCTGAGAGGTTGTTTCCCCCTGGCTGGAGAGTCTAGAACCAGGGGGTCAAAGTCTCAGAATAAGGGGTCGGCCATTTAGGACTGAGATGAGGAGGAATTTCTTCACTCAGAGGGTGGTGAATCTTTGGAATTCTCTACCCCAGAGGGCTGTGGAGGCTCAGTGGTTGAGTACAGGCTTCTTCGACAGCACCTCCCAAACCCGCGACCTCTTCCACCTAGAAGGACAAGGGCAGCAGGCGCATGGGAACACCACCACCTCCAAGTTCCCCTCCAAGTCACACACCATCCCGACTTGGAAATACATCGGGCCGTTCCTTCATCGTCGCTGGGTCAAAATCCTGGAGCTCCCTCCCTAACAGCACTGTGTGGGAGCACCTTCCCCACACGGACTGCAGCGGTTCAAGAAGAAGGCTCACCACCACCTTCTCAAGGGGCAATTAGGGATGGGCAATAAATGCTGGCCTTGCCAGCGGCGCCCACATCCCATAAAAACGAATACAAAAAAAAATATTCAAGGCTGAGATCGATAGATTTTTGGACTCTAGGGGAATCAAGGGATATGGGGATCGGGCGGGAAGGTGGAGTTGAGGTCGAGGATCAGCCACGATCTTATTGAATGGCGGAGCAGGCTCGAGGGGGCATAGGAGCAGGAGTAGGCCATAATTCTTCTGCTCTAAGCTGATGCTACCCTGCAACCCCATCTTCTAATGGGTTGCGCATCATTGTGTGTTAACATTGGGCGGATTTCATCAAACTCTCGCTCCTCCATAAGTTACATTTCTACAGCGCCTTTCACGACCGCGGGAAGCGCTCGACAGCCGATGAAGCGATTTTTTTTGAAGTGCGGTCACTGTTACGACGTTGGGAAACCCGGCAGCTAATTTGCGCACAGCAAGATCCCACAAACAGCAGTGCGATAATTGACCTGATCACTGGGGTTTTTTTTTTTAAGTAACGTTGGTTCTTCCTCCAACATAACCGTGCTGAGAAGCAGACTTGTTGGCGTCTTCAACTCTCATTGACTTCATTCTTCACGCCGAGTCCCGTTCGCCCATCGCCCCCCGCTGTGCTCGCCGACCAACATTGGCTCCCGGTCCGGCAACGCCTCGATTTTTAAAATCCTCATCCTTGTGTTCAAATCCCCCTCCATGGCCTCCTCGCCCCCCCCTCCCTATCTCTGTAACCTCCTCCAGCCCTACAACTCCCGAGATCTCTGCGCTCCTCCAATTCCGGCCTCTCGCGCATCCCCCGATTTCCATCGCTCCACCATTGGCGGCCGTACCTTCAGCCGCCTGGGCCCCGAGCTCTGGAATTCCCTCCCTAAACCTCTCCGCCTCTCTCCTCCTTTAAGACGCTCCTTAAAACCCACCTCTTTGACGAAGCTTTTGGTCACCTGTCCTAATATCTCCTTATGTGGCTCGGTGTCAAATTTTCTCTGGTTTACACTCCGGTGCAGCGCCCTGGGATGTTTTACTACGTTAAAGGCGCTAAATAAATACACGTTGTTGTTGTTCAACTCATTTTATTTCCCACGACCTCAAAACTGTGGAACTCCTCACTTTTTCTTCAACCATTTCCTCTTACAATCTAAAGGCTTTAGTATCAGCTGTGGCTCAGTGGGTAGCACACTCACCTGAGTCAGAAGGTCGTGGGTTCGAGCCCCACTCCAGAGACTTGAGCCCATAATCCAGGCAGACACTCCCACTGCAGTACTGAGGGAGCGCCGCACTGTCGGAGGGGCAGTACTGAGGGAGCGCCGCACTGTCGGAGGGGCGGTACTGAGGGAGCGCTGCACTGTCGGAGGGGCGGTACTGAGGGAGCGCTGCACTGTCGGAGGGGCAGTACTGAGGGAGCGCCGCACTATCGGAGGGGCGGTACTGAGGGAGTGCCGCACTGTCGGAGGGGCGGTACTGAGGGAGCGCCGCACTGTCGGAGGGGCGGTACTGAGGGAGCGCCGCACTGTCGGAGGGGCGGTACTGAGGGAGCGCCGCACTGTCGGAGGGGCGGTACTGAGGGAGCGCCGCACTGTTGGAGGGGCGGTACTGAGGGAGCCCCGCACTGTCAGAGGGGCAGTACTGAGTGAGCGCCACACTGTCGGAGGGGCAGTACTGAGTGAGCGCCGCACTGTCGGAGGGGCAGTACTGAGGGAGCGCCGCACTGTCGGAGGGGCAGTACTGAGGGAGCGCCGCACTGTCGGAGGGGCGGTGCTGAGGGAGCGCCGCACTGTCGGAGGGGCAGTACTGAGGGAGCGCCGCACTATCGGAGGGGCAGTACTGAGGGAGCGCCGCACTGTCGGAGGTGCCGGCTTTCAGATGAGACGTCAAACCGAGGCCCCACCTGCCCCCTCAGGTGAACGTAAAAGATCCCACGGCCGCTATTCAAAAGAGTAGGGTGGTTCTTCTGATCAATCTTAATCCTGCAACCAGCACCACTATGAAGCAATATTTATCCTTCAACTCACAGAACAAAAACAGATTATCCAGTCATTATCGCATTGCTGTTTGTGGGAGCTTGCTGTGCGCAAATTGGCTGCTGCGTTTCCCACATTACAACAGTGACCACACTTCAAAAAAAGTACTTCATTGGCTGTGAAGCGCTTTGGGACGTCCTGAGGTGGTGAAAGGCGCCGTAGAAACGCGAGTCTTTCTTTCATCTATCCAGCTTCTGTTTGTGGGATCTTGCTGTGCGCAAATCGGGCGGGTTGCGCTCGCCCAGCAAAGTGCAACGGGTGACTGCCCTTCCAAGAGTGATTCGTCGGCGGTGGGCGTGCTTGTCTTGACATTGAAAGGCCCTGTTTCGATCCAACTTCTTTCTCCGGCGCCGCCCCTCCCCCAGTTGCCATGGCGATCGGTTCCGGAGAGGCCTCGGAATCGATCGTGTCGGGGGTAGTGGGGGTGGAGTCATGTGTAGGCCCCGGCCCAGGCCCCAGCTCAGGAGTTGGCAGGCTGCCTCCTGTTGCTGCCAGTAGCGCTGAAAGAGTCAGAGAGGCGAAGTAACTCATTTGGGAACCAGTTATAAACTATCCGGTAGAAGGCCGACCACCCTTGTTAATCGGCTGATCTAAACACCTTAACCGCCTCTGCCTGGAGTTAAAACGTTTGGTAGCCGCAAAGCGCATGTTAGTGGGGGGCCCCCCCCCCCCCCCCCCCCGGTTACTATTGCCGTGCCCTCCCACTTCTGTGGGCAGGTGGGAAACTAACCCAAACCACTTATAAATACCTGAAAACTTAATTCTGGTCTCTTGTCCATCCCCCGATTTCCATCGCTCCACCATTGGCGGCCGTGCCTTCAGCCGCCTGGGCCCCGAGCTCTGGAATTCCCTCCCTAAACCTCTCCGCCGCTCTCTCCTCCTTTAAGACGCTCCTTAAAACCGACCTCTTTGACCAAGCTTTTGGTCACCTGTCCTAATATCTCCTTATGTGGCTCGGTGTCGAATTTTGTCTGATAATCGCTCCTGTGAAGCGCCTTGGGACGTTTTACTACGTTAAAGACGCTGTATAAATACAAGTTGTTGATGATTATGATAAATCCAAATTTTAAAAGCACAAAATTAGTGGTTCACAGGAACAGGAGGAGGCCATTCAGCCCCTCGAGTCTGTTCTGCCATTCAATGAGATCATGGCTGATCTGCGGCCTAACTCCATCTACCCGCCTTTGCCCATATCCCTTAAAACCTTTGGTTAACAGAAAGCTATCAATCTCCGATTTAAAATTAACAATTGACCCAGCATCAATTGCCGTTTGAGGAAGAGAGTTCCAAACCTCTACCACCCTTTGTGTGTAGAAGTGTTTCCTAACTTCACTCCTGAAAGGTCTGGCTCTGATTTTTAGACTCTGCCTCCTAGTCCTAGAATCCCCAACCAGCGGAAATAGTTTCTCTCTATCTGTTCCCCTTAATATCTTGAAAACTTCGATCAGATCGCCCCTTAACCTTCTAAATTCCAGGGAATACAACCCTAATTTGTGTAATCGCTCCTCGTAACTTAACCCTTGGACTCCGGGTATCATTCTGGTAAACCTACGCTGCACTCCCTGCAAGGCCAATATATCCTTCCTAAGATGTGGTGCCCAGAACTGAACAGAGTACTCCAGGTGTCTTTGGAGATGGTGCAGTTCAGGGGCGTACGAGAAGGGTATGGGGATAGGGTGAGATGAAGAGGGGCGGGAGGAGGCTGGTGTGGAGCATAAACACCGGCACGGAGCAGTTGGGCCCAATGGTCTGTTTCTGTGCTGGGCATTCTAAGTAAAACTCTTGATCTTTGAACGCGTGTTTTGACATCTTAAGATGCTCATCAGCCCTGCCAATGCACTCAAACCGCAGTCTCACCAGAATGATACTGGGCCTTCAGAGGGTGAAATTCTGAGGGTAGTTTGCATAAACCTTGACGTAGGAAAACTACTAGGCACTTGGTCTAAGCGTTAAACAAAGCTTTAATCAACTGTTTTTCAACATGGAGATCTAGTTGTGTCCTTCATTAGTTCCTGTTGAGGAATGTCCTAAGCAAGTTGGGCCCGTGCCCGAGTATTTATACTCTCCCTGGACAGCGCCACCAGCAGGCCGCCCAGTGTTACTTCATACATGAATGACAAGATTCATGTCAAACCTGTCTTACATTCCCTTGAGTTTAGAAGGTTGAGATGTTTAAAACGTTTTACAGGATTCGATGAGGTAGATACAGAGAAACCACTTCCTCTGGTGGGGACAGTCCAGGACAAAGGGGGCATCACCTTTAAAATTACAGCCAGGCCATTCAGGAGATCTTTCACACCCACCCGAGAGGGCAGACGGGGCCTCGGTTTAACGTCTTATCTGAAAGACGGCACCTCCGACAGTGCGGCGCTCCCTCAGTACAGCCCCTCCGACAGTGCGGGGCTCCCTCAGTACAGCCCCTCCGACAGTGCGGGGCTCCCTCAGTACTGCCCCTCCGACAGTGCGGCGCTCCCTCAGTACCACCCCTCCGACAGTGCGGCGCTCCCTCAGTGCTGCCCCTCCGACAGTGCGGCGCTCCCTCAGTACTGTTCCTCCGACAGTGCGGCGCTCCCTCAGTACTGCCCCTCCGACAGTGCGGCGCTCCCTCAGTGCTGCCCCTCCCTCAGTGCCGCGCTCCCTCAGTGCCGCCCCTCCAACAGTGCCGCGCTCCCTCAGTACCGCCCCTCCGACAGTCCGGCGCTCCCTCAATACTGCCCCTCCGACAGTGCGGCGGTCCCTCAGTACAGCCCCTCCGACAGTGCGGTGGTCCCTCAGTACAGCCCCTCCGACAGTGCGGCGCTCCCTCAGTACCGCCCCTCCGACAGTGCGGCACTCCCCTCAGTACCGCCCCTCCGACAGTGCGGCACTCCCCTCGGTACCGCCCCTCCGATGTGCGGCGGTCCCTCAGTACAGCCCCTCCGACAGTACGGCGCTCCCTCAGTACCACCCCTCCGACAGTGCGGCACTCCCCTCAGTACCGCCCCTCCGACAGTGCGGCACTCCCCTCGGTACCGCCCCTCCGATGTGCGGCGCTCCCTCAGTACTGCCCCTCCGACAGTGCGGCGCTCCCTCAGTACCGCCCCTCAGACAGTGCGGCGCTCCCTCAGTACCGCCCCTCCGACAGTGCGGCGCTCCCTCAGTACTGCCCCTCCGACAGTGAGGCGCTCCCTCAGTACCGCCCCTCCGACAGTGCGGCGCTCCCTCAGTACCGCCCCTCCGACAGTGCGGCGCTCCCTCAGTACCGCCCCTCCGACAGTGCGGCGCTCCCTCAGTACTGCCCCTCCGACAGTGCCGCGCTCCCTCAGTACTGCCCCTCCGACAGTGCCGCGCTCCCTCAGTACTGCCCCTCCGACAGTGCGGCGCTCCCTCAGTACCGCCCCTCCGACAGTGCGGCGCTCCCTCATCATTGCACCGGGAGTATTGGTCTCAAGTCTCTGGAGTGGGACTCGAACCCACAACCAACAGAGGTGAGAGGACTACCTACTTAGCCACGCCTGGCGACTGTTTTGATGGGTTGTTTTGGGAGGGGTTCTGGGATTGGATTGAAGATGTAGAAATTAGAGGGCTGGGAAATCATAGAATGGTCACAGCACAGAAGGAGGCCATTCGGCCCGTCGAGCCCGTGCCAGCTCTCTGCATGAGCACTTCAGCTAGTCCCACTCCCCCCACCCTTTCCCCGTAGCCCTGCAAATTGTCTTCCTTGCGGCATTTATCTAATTCTCTTTTGAAAGCCACGATTGAGTCTGCCTCCACCGCCCTTTCAGGCAGCGCATTCCAGATCCTAACCACTCGCTGCGTAAAAAAGTTGTTCCTCATGTCGCCTTTGGATCTTCTGCCAATCGCCTTAAATCTGTGTCCTCTGGTTCTCGACCTTTCCGCCAATGGGAACAGTTTCTCTCCATCTACTCTGCCAAGATCCCTCATGATTTTGAACACCTCTATCAAATCTCCTCAACCTTCACTGCTCTAAGGAGAACAACCCCAGCTTCTCCAGTCTATCCACGTAACTGAAATCCCTCATCCCTGGAATCATTCTCGTAAATCTTTTCTGCACCCTCTCTAAGGCCTTCACATCCTTCCTAAAGTGCGGTGCTCGGAATTGGACACAATACTCCAGTTGGGGCCGAACCAGCGTTTTATAAAGGTTCTTCATAACTTCCTTGCTTTTGTACTCTGTGCCTCTATTTATGAAGCCCATCCCGAATGCTTTGTTAACCGCTTTCTCAACCTGCCCTGCCACCTTCAATGATTTGTGCACATATACCCCCAGGTCTCTCTGTTCACACCCCCACCCCCCAAATATACGAGGTAGAATTGGTGCGCAGTTGATCCAGATCTCCTGGGTACCGCACTTTAGGAAGGATGTCAAGGCCTTGGAGAGGGTGCGGAGGAGATTGACCAGAATGGCACCAGGGATGTAGGCCATCAGTTGTGTGGAGGGACTGGAGAAGCTGGGCTTGTTCTCCTTGGAGCAGAGAAGGTTAAGGGGAGATTTAATCGAGGCGTTCAAAATCATGAAGGGGTTTTGATAGAGTAGATGGGGAGAAACTGTGGCAGGAGGGTCGGTAACCAGGGGACACAGATTTAAGATAATCGGCAAAAGAACCAGAGGGGGAGAGGAGGAGAATGTTTTTTCCGCAGCGAGTTGTTGTGATCTGGAATGCGCTGCCTGAAAGGGTGGTGGAAGCAGATTCAATAGTGACTTTCAAAAGGAGAATTGGAGAAATACTTGAAGGGGAAAAATTCACAGGGCTGTGGGGAAAGAGCAGGGGGGGAGTGGGACTAATTGGAGAGCTCGTCAAAGAGCCAGTACAGGCACGATGGGCTGAATGGCCTCTTTCTGTGCTGTAAGAAGGGGAAAAATTCACAGGGCTATGGGGAAAGAGCAGGGGGGGAGTGGGACTAATTGGAGAGCTCTTTCAAAGTGCCGGCACAGGCACGATGGGCTGAATGGCCTCCTTCCATGCTGTAAGATTCTTACTTTCTTCAATCGGGGTCTGAAAAGTCGACTGTCGTGACAGGAAGACAATAGGAGCCAATCTATGACATTTAATCAGAAGAATGAGGGGTGAGGGATTGAGCATGGCTCTGTGCTGAATGGCAATGGATAGATTTATGTCCTGACCTCACTCTCTCTGGCCAAGGGCCTCCTCCCCCACCCCCAAGACCTCGGATGCGTTCCAACAGGAAAAGGTGGGACTGCTGAACTCTTAGCCTCGGAATGTGGGCTGGTGATATAAACAAACCCATTAACCGTTCAGCACGCCAACGCCCACTCTGCCCATGAGCTGGAAGGCGGGAGCATGGAGTGTTCCTGCGATGGGATGTCCCGGTGCTGTGCTGAGTCACTCGCCCAGGGCTGGGAGCCGGGGGGACAGGAGGATACAAGAGTAGCCTCGCAACCGACGCCAGATTCTGCCCAGTCATAAGAATTAGGAGCAGGAATCGGCCCCTCGAGCCTGCTCCACCATTCAATATGATCATGGCTGATCTTCGACCTCAACTCCACTTTCCCACCCGATCCCCGTATCCCTCGATTCCCCCAGAGTCCAAAAATCTATCGATCTCAGTCTTGAATAAACTCGAGCAACACCAGGTTATAGTCCAACAGCTTTATTTGAAATCACAAGCTTTCGGAGCGCTGCTCCTTCGTCAGGTGAAGTGAAGAGATGCATATAGGCACAGCATATATAGTCAGAGAACACTGCCAGATGATTACAGTTAATCTTTCTAACTGCCCTTTATCACACCTCGGCAGAGACAATTGCCGTGATTATCTCTCTGCCGAGGTGTGATAAAGGGCAGTTAGAAAGATTAACTGTAATCACCTGGCAGTGTTCTCTGACTATATATGCTGTGCCTATATGCATCTCTTCACTTCACCTGACGAAGGAGCAGCGCTCCGAAAGCTTGTGATTTCAAATAAAGCTGTTGGACTATAACCTGGTGTTGTGCGACTTCTCACATTTGTCCAACACCGGCATCTCCACATCTTGAATAAACTCAACGACTGAGCACCCACTGCCCTCTGGGGCAGAGAATTCCAAAGATTCACCACCCTCTGAGTGAGAAATTCCTCCTCATCTCAGTCCTAAATGGCCGACCCCTTATTCTGAGACTGTGACCCGCTGGTTCTAGACTCTCCAGCCAGGGGGAAACAGCCTCTCAGCATCTACCCTGTCAAGCCCTGTAAGAATCTTAGGTTTCAATGAGATCACCTCTCATTCTTCTAATGGCCCAATCTACTCAGTCTCTCCTCATAGGACAACCCCCCTCCTCCCAGGAATCAGTCCAGTGAACCTTCGTTGCACCGTCTCTAAGGAAAGTGATGCTCCTTTCTATCTTCTCCGATCGCTCCTTTAAGGCGCTGACCCTTGCTCTATGGGTGGAAGGGGTCTCTCCGGTGTCCTGGGGCCAATATTTATCCTTCAACCAACATCACTTAAAACCCCCCCCCCCCCACATTATCTGGTCATTATCTCATTGCTGTTTGTGGGAGCTTGCTGTGCGCAAATTCGCTGCCGCGTTTCCCACATTACAACAGTGACTACACTTCAAAATGTGCTTCATTGGCTGTAAAGCGTTTGGGACGTCCGGTGGTTGTGAAAGGTGCTACAGCAATGCAAGTGTTTATTACTTTACCTATCTCCGCCCCCTCTCCCTCCGCCCCCCCCTCTCCCTCCGCCCCCCCCTCTCCCTCCGCCCCCCCTCTCCCTCCGCCCCCCCCTCTCCCTCCGCCCCCCCTCTCCCTCCCGCCCCCCCTCTCCCTCCGCCCCCCTCCTCCCCTCTCCCTCCGCCCCCCTCTCCCTCCGCCCCCCTCTCCCTCCGCCCCCCCTCTCCCTCCGCCCCCCCTCTCCCTCCGCCCCCCCTCTCCCTCCGCCCCCCCTCTCCCTCCGCCCCCCCTCTCCCTCCGCCCCCCCTCTCCCTCCGCCCCCCTCTCCCTCCGCCCCCCTCTCCCTCCGCCCCCCCTCTCCCTCCGCCCCCCCTCTCCCTCCGCCCCCCTCTCCCTCCGCCCCCCTCTCCCTCCGCCCCCCTCTCCCTCCGCCCCCTCTCCCTCCGCCCCCCTCTCCCTCCGCCCCCTCTCCCTCCGCCCCCCTCTCCCTCCGCCCCCCTCTCCCTCCGCCCCCCTCTCCCTCCGCCCCCCTCTCCCTCCGCCCCCCTCTCCCTCCGCCCCCCTCTCCCTCCGCCCCCCTCTCCCTCCGCCCCCCTCTCCCTCCGCCCCCCTCCCCCTCCGCCCCCACTCTCCCTCCGCCCCCACTCTCCCTCCGCCCCCACTCTCCCTCCGCCCCCACTCTCCCTCCGCCCCCCCCCCTCCCTCCGCGCCCCCCTCCCCCTCCGCGCCCCCCTCCCCCTCCGCGCCCCCCTCCCCTCCGCGCCCCCCTCCCCCTCCGCGCCCCCCTCCCCCTCCGCGCCCCCCTCCCCTCCGCGCCCCCCCTCCCCCTATCTCTGGTCCCCGGGTCAGTCCCTGACTCTAACTCCGACCCCACGCCCTTCCTCTGATGGGGGATTATCCTACCACTCCCCTTGATCTCTGACCGTTAAGTCAGTGGAAATGCGTGAAAGGGAAACATTCGGGAGATGAATCCTCCTTCTCCTGTGTGATTATCGTTCCAAAGAATCAAGCCGACTCCACAGCTGCGACAGACGGGTATCCTGTCCGTGGAATATTTCCCCAGCTGTCGAGGAAGCTCCTTGCGTCCGAGGTTAAGGTCTTCAGTGGGACCTGCGTTTCATGGAAAATTGGAGGAAACTCCCTCTTTTCCAAGTGGTTAAACCAACAAGTCTCACGTAACCTGTTAAAGTTACACTTGCGCCTTGCCTGAACTCAGGGGTGTAAAGAGATTCAATGCAGCACTGCCTTGGAGCCCTGGGAGTGTTTGATGGGGACAGTGTAGAGGGAGCTTTACTCTGTATCTAACCCGTGCTGTACCTGCCCTGGGAGTGTTTGATGGGACAGTGTAGAGGAAGCTTTACTCTGATTCTAACTCGTGCTGTACCTGCCCTGGGAGTGTTTGATGGGACAGTGTAGAGGGAGCTTTACTCTGTATCTAACCCGTGCTGTACCTGCCCTGGGAGTGTTTGATGGGACAGTGTAGAGGGAGCTTTACTCTGTATCTAACCCGTGCTGTACCTGCCCTAGGAGTGTTTGATGGGACAGTGTAGAGGGAGCTTTACTCTGATTCTAACCCGTGCTGTACCTGCCCTGGGAGTGTTTGATGGGACAGTGTAGAGGGAGCTTTACTCTGTATCTAACCCGTGCTGTACCTGCCCTGGGAGTGTTTGATGGGACAGTGTAGAGGGAGCTTTACTCTGTATCTAACCCGTGCTGTACCTGCCCTGGGAGTGTTTGATGGGGACAGTGTAGAGGGAGCTTTACTCTGTATCTAACCCGTGCTGTACCTGCCCTGGGAGTGTTTGATGGGACAGTGTAGAGGGAGCTTTACTCTGTATCTAACCCGTGCTGTACCTGCCCTGGGAGTGTTTGATGGGACAGTGTAGAGGGAGCTTTACTCTGTATCTAACCCGTGCTGTACCTGCCCTGGGAGTGTTTGATGGGGACAGTGTAGAGGGAGCTTTACTCTGTATCTAACCCGTGCTGTACCTGCCCTGGGAGTGTTTGATGGGGACAGTGTAGAGGGAGCTTTACTCTGTATCTAACCCGTGCTGTACCTGCCCTGGGAGTGTTTGATGGGACAGTGCAGAGGCAGCATTACTCTGTATCTAACCCATGCTGTACCTGCCCTGGGAGTGTTTGATGGGACAGTGTAGAGGGAGCTTTACTCTGTATCTTACCCGTGCTGTACCTGCCCTGGGAGTGTTTGATGGGACAGTGTAGAGGGAGCTTTACTCTGTATCTTACCCGTGCTGTACCTGCCCTGGGAGTGTTTGATGGGACAGTGTAGAGGGAGCTTTACTCAGTATCTTACCCGTGCTGTACCTGCCCTGGGAGTGTTTGACGGGACAGTACAATCAATCCCCGAAATCCATGACTTTGAAGAGTTTAATCAGGGTCTTTGTGGAGAAGCTGCTGGATTCTCATTAATTTGTTGATATTTTCTGCCTTCTCCCTTTAACAGGACGGCCCCAGGCCCCGGCTGCAGTGCGTGATCCAGTCTGAAGGGAGGCGACTGGTATTGGATCTGGAACAAAATGAGTGAGTGTTGGCTGCAGGATTTGTGGATGAGATGAGCAGATTGATACGTTATTAGGCAAAACCCTTTTTTGTTTCTTTTCTCAATACCAACCTTCCCCCTTTTTTGGACCCTGCTGAAATTCAGCCAGTCATTACTTGGCAACTATGGCGTTGGAAGCGCCTCCGGTTCAAAGCGCCATGCGCGTTAGCGCTCTAACAATTGAATCGGACTGCTCTCAGCCGTGGCTCAGTGGGCAGCACTCTGTCTCTCGCGTCTGAGTCAGAAGGTCGTGGGTTCGAGTCCCGCTCCAGAGACTTGAGCCCATAATCCAGGCCGACACTCCCAGTGCAGTACTGAGGGAGCGCCGCACTGTCGGAGGGGCAGTACTGAGGGAGCCCCGCACTGTCGGAGGGGCAGTACTGAGGGAGCTCCGCACTGTCGGAGGGGCGGTACTGAGGGAGCGCCGCACTGTTGGAGGAGCGGTACTGAGGGAGCGCCGCACTGTCGGAGGGGCGGTACTGAGAGAGCGCCGCACTGTCGGTGGGGCGGTACTGAGGGAGCGCCGCACTGTCGGAGGGGCGGTACTGAGGGAGCGCTGCACTGTCGGAGGGGCAGTACTGAGGGAGTGCCGCACTGTCGGAGGGGCAGTACTGAGGGAGCGCCGCACTGTCGGAGGGGCAGTACTGAGGGAGTGCCGCACTGTCGGAGGTGCCGTCTTTCGGATGAGACGTTAAACCGAGGCCCCGTCTGCTCTCTCAGGTGGACGTAGAAATGCAGCCAATTTGCGCACAGCAAGTTCCCACAACAGCAATGCGATCTGTTTTTGTTTTAAAGATGTTGGTTGAGGGATAAATATTGGCCCCTGGACACCGGGGAGAACTCCTCCTGCTCCTCTTCCAATAGTGGCCCTGGGAACTTTTACATCCACCCGAGAGAGCAGACGGGGCCTCGGTTTAACGTCTCATCCGAAAGACGGCACCTCCGACAGTGCGGCACTCCCTCAGTACTGCCCCTAGGACAGTGCGGCGCTCCCTCAGTACCGCCCCTCCGACAGTGCGGCGCTCCCTCAGTACTGCCCCTCCGACAGTGCGGCGCTCCCTCAGTACAGCCCCTCCGACAGTGCGGCGCTCCCTCAGTACTGCCCCTCCGACAGTGCGGCGCTCCCTCAGTACTGCCCCTCCGACAGTGCGGCTCTCCCTCAGTACCGCCCCTCCGACAGTGCGGCTCTCCCTCAGTACCGCCCCTCCGACAGTGCGGCACTCCCTCAGTACTGCCCCTCCGACAGTGCGGCGCTCCCTCAGTACCGCCCCTCCGACAGTGCGGCTCTCCCTCAGTACCGCCCCTCCGACAGTGCGGCGCTCCCTCAGTACTGCCCCTCCGACAGTGCGGCGCTCCCTCATTACCGCCCCTCCGACAGTGCGGCGCTCCCTCAGTACCGCCCCTCCGACAGTGCGGCGCTCCCTCATTACCGCCCCTCCGACAGTGTGGCGCTCCCTCAGTACCGCCCCTCCGACAGTGCGGCGCTCCCTCGGTACTGCCCTAGTTATTGGGAGGAGTGAGGGGCAGAAGAGAGAGGGTTTTGGGTGGGCCCAACATCTACACCAGCTGCTTGCAGACCCTCTCGGCATCTTTGCGAATAATTGATGGTCGCTGGTTCAAATAGGCCATAATACTCAGGGTGAGGGACCACGGTTGGATCTCTCTGTTGGAGCCTTTCTCCCAATGGCCAGAACAAAGGATCTCTTTTTTTAATTCATTTATGGGATGTGGGCGTCGCTGGCAAGGCCGGCATTTATTGCCCATCCCCTAATTGCCCCTTGAGAAGGTGGTGGTGAGCCGCCGCCTTGAACCGCTGCAGTCCGTGTGGTGAAGGTGCTCCCACAGTGCTGTTAGGGAGGGTGTTCCAGGATTTTGACCCAGCGACGATGAAGGAACGGCCCGATATATTTCCAAGTCAGGATGGTGTGTGACTTGGAGGGGAACTTGGAGGTGACGGTGTTCCCATGCGACTGCTGCCCTTGTCCTCTAGGTGGGAGAGGTCGCGGGTTCGGGAGATGCTGCCGAAGAAGCCTTGGCGAGTTGCTGCAGTGCATCTTGTAGATGGTACACACTGCAGCCACGGTGCACCGGTGGTGGAGGGAGTGAATGTTTAAGGTGGTGGATGGGGTGCCAATCAAACCGGCTGCTTTGTCCTACATAGAAACATAGAAACATAGAAAATAGGTACAGGAGTAGGCCATTCGGTCCTTCGAGCCTGCACCGCCATTCAATGCGTTCATGGCTGAACATGCTACCTCAGTACCCCATTCCTGCTTTCTCGCCATACCCCTTGATCCCCCTAGTTGTGAGTGTTATATCTAACTCCCTTTTGAATATATTTAGCGAACTGGCCTCAACAACCTTCTGTGGAAGAGAATTCCATAGATTCACCACTCTCTGGGTGAAGAAGTTCCTCCTCAGCTCAGTCCTAAATGGCTTCCCCTTAATCCTTAGACTGTGACCCCTGGTTCTAGTTTTCCCTACCATTGGGAACATTCTGCCCGCATCTAATTTGTCTAAACCAGTCAGGATTTTAAATGTCTCTATAAGATCCCCCCTCATTCTTCTGAACTCCAGAGGATACAAGTTCAGTTGACCCAATCTTTCTTGATATGTCAGTCCGGCCATCCCAGGAATCAATCTAGTGAACCTTCGCTGCACTCCCTCAATAGCAAGAATGTCCTTCCTTAAGTTAGGAGACCATAACTGCGCACAATACTCCAGGTGTGGCCTCACCAAGGCCCTGTACAACTGCAGCATCACCTCCCTACTCCTGTACTCAAATCCCCTTACTATGAAGGCCATCATTCCGTTTGCTTTCTTGACTGCCTGCTGCACTTGCATTCCCACCTTCAGTGACTGATGTACCATGACGCCCAGGTCTCGTTGCACCTCCCCTTTCCCTAATCTGCCACCATTCAGGTAATAGTCCGCCTCTCTATTTTTACCACCAAAGTGGATAACCTCACATTTATCCACATTGTACTTCATCTGCCATACATTTGCCCATTCACCCAACCTGTCCAAGTCACTCTGTAGCCTCCTAGCATCCTCCTCATTGTTCACACTACCTCCCAATTTAGTGTCATCCGCAAATTTGGAGATTTACATTTAATCCCTTCGTCCAAATCATTAATATATAATGTAAACAGCTGGGGTCCCAGCACCGAACCCTGCGGTACCCCGCTGGTCACTGCCTGCCATTCTGAAAAGTACCCATTTACTCCTACTTTGTTTCCTGTGTGCCAACCAGTTCTCAATCCACGTCAACACATTACCCCCAATCCCATGTGCTTTAACTTTGCTCACCAATCTCTTGTGTGGAACCTTGTCGAAGGCCTTCTGAAAGTCCAAATACACCACATCTACTGGTTCCCCCCTGTCCACCCTATTGGAAACATCCTCAAAAAATTCCAGAAGATTTGTCAAGCATGATTTCCCTTTCACAAATCCATGCTGACTTGGACCTATCATGTCGCCACTTTCCAAATGGTCTGTTATGACATCTTTAATAATTGCTTCCATCATTTTACCCACAACCGATGTCAAGCTGACCGGTCTATAATTCCCTGCTTTCTCCCTCCCTCCTTTTTTAAAAAGAGGGGTTACATTGGCCACCCTCCACTCCATCGGAACTGATCCAGAGTCTAAGGAATGTTGGAAAATGATCGTCAATGCATCCACTATTTCCAAGGCCACCTCCTTAAGTACTCTGGGATGCAGACCATCAGGCCCCGGGGATTTTTCAGCCTTCAGTCCCATCAATTTTCCCAATACCTTTTCCCGACTAATAAGGATTTCCCTCAGCTCCTCCCTCTTACCAGATCCTCTGACCCCTTTTATTTCCGGCAGGTTGTGTGTGTCCTCCACAGTACACACCGAACCAAAGTACTTGTTCAATTGATCTGCCATTTCCTTGTTCCCCATTACGACTTCCCCTGTTTCCGACTGCAGGGGACCTACGTTTGTTTTTACTAACCTCTTTCTTTTTACATATTTATAGAAGCTTTTGCTGTCCATTTTAATGTTCTCTGCAAGCTTCCTTTCATATTTTATTTTCCCTGCCCTAATCAAACCCTTCGTCCTCCTCTGCTGAGTCCTGGATGGTGTCGAGCTTCTTGAGTGTTGTTGGAGCTGCATTCATCCAGGCAAGTGGAGAGTATTCCACCACACTCCTGACTTGTGCCTTGTGGATGGTGGAAAGGCTTTGGGGAGTCAGGAGGTGAGACACTTGCCGCAGAATACCCAGCCTCTGACCTGCTCTTGTTGCCACAGTATTTATGTGGCTGGTCCAGTTAAGTTTCTGGTCAATGGTGACCCCCAGGATGTTGATGGTGTGGGATTCGGCGATGGTAATGCTGTTGAATGTCAAGGGGTGATGGTTAGACTCTCTCTTGTTGAAGATCGTCATTGCCTGGCACTTGTGTGGTGCGAATGTTACCTGCCACTTATCAGCCCAAGCCTGAACGTTGTCCATGCGGGCATGGACTGCTTCATTATCTGAGGAGCTGTGAATAGTGCTGAACAGTGCGCAGTCATCAGTGAACATCCCCATTTCTGACCTTATGTTGGAGGGAAGGTCATTGATGAAGCAGCTGAAGATGGTTGGGCCTCGGACACTGCCCTGAGGAACTTCTGCAGCGATATCCTGGGGCTGTGATGATTGACCTCCAACCACCACAACCATCTTCTTTTGTGTGTGTGTGAGAGATTTGCTCACCTACTGTGTAGGAAGCACCGGTTCATTGATGGTGAATGGGTTTTGTTGAGTTTTATTTGTGCCTCTCTCTCCGTGTCTTCCCTCAGGGAACTCCTCTCTGCCTCTCACCGGCTGATGTATTATCTACCCAACGGGACCTTGGTCACGGAAGAGGACAGCAATCCGGTAGGGAGATTGAGCACCATTGCTCCGGGAAAATTGACCAGTGCGGGGAGGGTTGAAACACCGAGGGACACGGGATGAAGATTAGGAAGTGAGGAGCAAGGAGGGGGGTCGTGCTGAACACTTCTCGCCCAAAGAGCGATGGGAGATTTGGGTTGAGTTAGGACAAGGTGGCCAGAGTAGATGGATCATTGGATGGTCCTCTGGATTGCGGGCTACGCTGACTTGCAGCCCCTGTGTATATTATAGAGAATAGCAGCCCCTGTGTATATTATAGGGAATAGCAGCAACTGTGTACATTGTAGAGAATAGCAGCCCCTGTGTATATTATAGGGAATAGCAGCAACTGTGTACATTGTAGAGAATAGCAGCCCCTGTGTATATTATAGGGAATAGCAGCCCCTGTGTACATTATAGGGAATAGCAGCTCCTGTGTATATTATAGAGAATAGCAGCCCCTGTGTATATTATAGGGAATAGCAGCCCCTGTGTATATTATAGGGAATAGCAGCCCCTGTGTATATTATAGGAATAGCAGCCCCTGTGTATATTATAGGGAATAGCAGCCCCTGTGTATATTATAGAGAATAGCAGCCCTGTGTATATTATAGGGAATAGCAGCCCCTGTGTATATTATAGAGAATAGCAGCCCCTGTGTATATTATAGAGAATAGCAGCCCTGTGTATATTATAGGGAATAGCAGCCCCTGTGTATATTATAGAGAATAGCAGCCCCTGTGTATATTAAAGAGAATAGCAGCCCCTGTGTATATTATAGGAATAGCAGCCCCTGTGTATATTATAGAGAATAGCAGCCCCTGTGTATATTATAGAGAATAGCAGCCCCTGTGTATATTATAGAGAATAGCAGCCCCTGTGTATATTATAGGGAATAGCAGCCCCTGTGTATATTATAGAGAATAGCAGCCCCTGTGTATATTATAGAGAATAGCAGCCCCTGTGTATATTATAGAGAATAGCAGCCCCTGTGTATATTATAGGGAATAGCAGCCCCTGTGTATATTATAGAGAATAGCAGCCCCTGTGTATATTATAGAGAATAGCAGCCCCTGTGTATATTATAGAGAATAGCAGCCCCTGTGTATATTATAGAGAATAGCAGCCCCTGTGTATATTATAGAGAATAGCAGCCCCTGTGTATATTATAGAGAATAGCAGCCCCTGTGTATATTATAGAGAATAGCAGCCCCTGTGTATATTATAGGGAATACCAGCCCTGTGTATATTATAGGGAATAGCAGCCCCTGTGTATATTATAGGGAATAGCAGCCCCTGTGTATATTATAAGGAATAGCAGCCCCTGTGTATATTATAGAGAATAGCAGCCCCTGTGTATATTATAGAGAATAGCAGCCCCTGTGTATATTATAGGGAATAGCAGCCCCTGTGTATATTATAGGGAATAGCAGCCCCTGTGTATATTATAGAGAATAGCAGCCCCTGTGTATATTATAGAGAATAGCAGCCCCTGTGTATATTATAGAGAATAGCAGCCCCTGTGTATATTATAGAGAATAGCAGCCCCTGTGTATATTATAGGGAATAGCAGCCCCTGTGTATATTATAGAGAATAGCAGCCCCTGTGTATATTATAGAGAATAGCAGCCCCTGTGTATATTATAGAGAATAGCAGCCCCTGTGTATATTATAGAGAATAGCAGCCCCTGTGTATATTATAGGGAATAGCAGCCCCTGTGTATATTATAGGAATAGCAGCCCCTGTGTATATTATAGAGAATAGCAGCCCCTGTGTATATTATAGAGAATAGCAGCCCCTGTGTATATTATAGAGAATAGCAGCCCCTGTGTATATTATAGAGAATAGCAGCCCCTGTGTATATTATAGAGAATAGCAGCCCCTGTGTATATTATAGAGAATAGCAGCCCCTGTGTATATTATAGAGAATAGCAGCCCCTGTGTATATTATAGAGAATAGCAGCCCCTGTGTATATTATAGAGAATAGCAGCCCCTGTGTATATTATAGAGAATAGCAGCCCCTGTGTATATTATAGAGAATAGCAGCCCCTGTGTATATTATAGGGAATAGCAGCCCCTGTGTATATTATAGAGAATAGCAGCCCCTGTGTATATTATAGAGAATAGCAGCCCCTGTGTATATTATAGAGAATAGCAGCCCCTGTGTATATTATAGAGAATAGCAGCCCCTGTGTATATTATAGAGAATAGCAGCCCCTGTGTATATTATAGAGAATAGCAGCCCCTGTGTATATTATAGAGAATAGCAGCCCCTGTGTATATTATAGAGAATAGCAGCCCCTGTGTATATTATAGAGAATAGCAGCCCCTGTGTATATTATAGAGAATAGCAGCCCTGTGTATATTATAGAGAATAGCAGCCCCTGTGTATATTATAGGAATAGCAGCCCTGTGTATATTATAGAGAATAGCAGCCCCTGTGTATATTATAGAGAATAGCAGCCCCTGTGTATATTATAGAGAATAGCAGCCCCTGTGTATATTATAGAGAATAGCAGCCCCTGTGTATATTATAGGGAATAGCAGCCCCTGTGTATATTATAGAGAATAGCAGCCCCTGTGTATATTATAGAGAATAGCAGCCCCTGTGTATATTATAGAGAATAGCAGCCCCTGTGTATATTATAGAGAATAGCAGCCCCTGTGTATATTATAGAGAATAGCAGCCCCTGTGTATATTATAGAGAATAGCAGCCCCTGTGTATATTATAGAGAATAGCAGCCCCTGTGTATATTATAGAGAATAGCAGCCCCTGTGTATATTATAGAGAATAGCAGCCCCTGTGTATATTATAGAGAATAGCAGCCCCTGTGTATATTATAGAGAATAGCAGCCCCTGTGTATATTATAGAGAATAGCAGCCCCTGTGTATATTATAGAGAATAGCAGCCCCTGTGTATATTATAGAGAATAGCAGCCCCTGTGTATATTATAGAGAATAGCAGCCCTGTGTATATTATAGAGAATAGCAGCCCCTGTGTATATTATAGAGAATAGCAGCCCCTGTGTATATTATAGAGAATAGCAGCCCTGTGTATATTATAGAGAATAGCAGCCCCTGTGTATATTATAGAGAATAGCAGCCCCTGTGTATATTATAGAGAATAGCAGCCCCTGTGTATATTATAGAGAATAGCAGCCCCTGTGTATATTATAGAGAATAGCAGCCCCTGTGTATATTATAGAGAATAGCAGCCCCTGTGTATATTATAGAGAATAGCAGCCCCTGTGTATATTATAGAGAATAGCAGCCCTGTGTATATTATAGAGAATAGCAGCCCCTGTGTATATTATAGAGAATAGCAGCCCCTGTGTATATTATAGAGAATAGCAGCCCCTGTGTATATTATAGAGAATAGCAGCCCCTGTGTATATTATAGGGAATAGCAGCCCCTGTGTATATTATAGAGAATAGCAGCCCCTGTGTATATTATAGAGAATAGCAGCCCCTGTGTATATTATAGAGAATAGCAGCCCCTGTGTATATTATAGAGAATAGCAGCCCCTGTGTATATTATAGAGAATAGCAGCCCCTGTGTATATTATAGAGAATAGCAGCCCCTGTGTATATTATAGAGAATAGCAGCCCCTGTGTATATTATAGAGAATAGCAGCCCCTGTGTATATTATAGGGAATAGCAGCCCCTGTGTATATTATAGAGAATAGCAGCCCCTGTGTATATTATAGAGAATAGCAGCCCTGTGTATATTATAGAGAATAGCAGCCCCTGTGTATATTATAGAGAATAGCAGCCCCTGTGTATATTATAGAGAATAGCAGCCCCTGTGTATATTATAGAGAATAGCAGCCCCTGTGTATATTATAGAGAATAGCAGCCCCTGTGTATATTATAGAGAATAGCAGCCCCTGTGTATATTATAGAGAATAGCAGCCCCTGTGTATATTATAGAGAATAGCAGCCCCTGTGTATATTATAGAGAATAGCAGCCCCTGTGTATATTATAGAGAATAGCAGCCCCTGTGTATATTATAGAGAATAGCAGCCCCTGTGTATATTATAGAGAATAGCAGCCCCTGTGTATATTATAGAGAATAGCAGCCCCTGTGTATATTATAGGGAATAGCAGCCCCTGTGTATATTATAGAGAATAGCAGCCCCTGTGTATATTATAGGGAATAGCAGCCCCTGTGTATATTATAGGGAATAGCAGCCCCTGTGTATATTATAGAGAATAGCAGCCCCTGTGTATATTATAGAGAATAGCAGCCCCTGTGTATATTATAGAGAATAGCAGCCCCTGTGTATATTATAGAGAATAGCAGCCCCTGTGTATATTATAGGAATAGCAGCCCCTGTGTATATTATAGAGAATAGCAGCCCCTGTGTATATTATAGAGAATAGCAGCCCCTGTGTATATTATAGAGAATAGCAGCCCCTGTGTATATTATAGTGAATAGCAGCCCCTGTGTATATTATAGAGAATAGCAGCCCCTGTGTATATTATAGAGAATAGCAGCCCCTGTGTATATTATAGAGAATAGCAGCCCCTGTGTATATTATAGAGAATAGCAGCCCCTGTGTATATTATAGAGAATAGCAGCCCCTGTGTATATTATAGAGAATAGCAGCCCCTGTGTATATTATAGAGAATAGCAGCCCCTGTGTATATTATAGAGAATAGCAGCCCCTGTGTATATTATAGAGAATAGCAGCCCCTGTGTATATTATAGAGAATAGCAGCCCCTGTGTATATTATAGAGAATAGCAGCCCCTGTGTATATTATAGAGAATAGCAGCCCCTGTGTATATTATAGAGAATAGCAGCCCCTGTGTATATTATAGAGAATAGCAGCCCCTGTGTATATTATAGAGAATAGCAGCCCCTGTGTATATTATAGAGAATAGCAGCCCCTGTGTATATTATAGAGAATAGCAGCCCCTGTGTATATTATAGAGAATAGCAGCCCCTGTGTATATTATAGAGAATAGCAGCCCCTGTGTATATTATAGAGAATAGCAGCCCTGTGTATATTATAGAGAATAGCAGCCCCTGTGTATATTATAGAGAATAGCAGCCCCTGTGTATATTATAGAGAATAGCAGCCCCTGTGTATATTATAGAGAATAGCAGCCCCTGTGTATATTATAGAGAATAGCAGCCCCTGTGTATATTATAGAGAATAGCAGCCCCTGTGTATATTATAGAGAATAGCAGCCCCTGTGTATATTATAGAGAATAGCAGCCCCTGTGTATATTATAGAGAATAGCAGCCCTGTGTATATTATAGAGAATAGCAGCCCCTGTGTATATTATAGAGAATAGCAGCCCCTGTGTATATTATAGAGAATAGCAGCCCCTGTGTATATTATAGGGAATAGCAGCCCCTGTGTATATTATAGAGAATAGCAGCCCCTGTGTATATTATAGAGAATAGCAGCCCCTGTGTATATTATAGGAATAGCAGCCCCTGTGTATATTATAGGGAATAGCAGCCCCTGTGTATATTATAGAGAATAGCAGCCCCTGTGTATATTATAGAGAATAGCAGCCCCTGTGTATATTATAGAGAATAGCAGCCCCTGTGTATATTATAGAGAATAGCAGCCCCTGTGTATATTATAGAGAATAGCAGCCCCTGTGTATATTATAGAGAATAGCAGCCCCTGTGTATATTATAGAGAATAGCAGCCCCTGTGTATATTATAGAGAATAGCAGCCCCTGTGTATATTATAGGGAATAGCAGCCCCTGTGTATATTATAGGGAATAGCAGCCCCTGTGTATATTATAGAGAATAGCAGCCCCTGTGTATATTATAGAGAATAGCAGCCCCTGTGTATATTATAGAGAATAGCAGCCCCTGTGTATATTATAGAGAATAGCAGCCCCTGTGTATATTATAGGGAATAGCAGCCCCTGTGTATATTAGAGAATAGCAGCCCCTGTGTATATTATAGAGAATAGCAGCCCCTGTGTATATTATAGAGAATAGCAGCCCCTGTGTATATTATAGAGAATAGCAGCCCCTGTGTATATTATAGAGAATAGCAGCCCCTGTGTATATTATAGAGAATAGCAGCCCCTGTGTATATTATAGAGAATAGCAGCCCCTGTGTATATTATAGAGAATAGCAGCCCCTGTGTATATTATAGAGAATAGCAGCCCCTGTGTATATTATAGAGAATAGCAGCCCCTGTGTATATTATAGAGAATAGCAGCCCCTGTGTATATTATAGAGAATAGCAGCCCCTGTGTATATTATAGAGAATAGCAGCCCCTGTGTATATTATAGAGAATAGCAGCCCCTGTGTATATTATAGAGAATAGCAGCCCCTGTGTATATTATAGAGAATAGCAGCCCCTGTGTATATTATAGGGAATAGCAGCCCCTGTGTATATTATAGAGAATAGCAGCCCCTGTGTATATTATAGAGAATAGCAGCCCCTGTGTATATTATAGAGAATAGCAGCCCCTGTGTATATTATAGAGAATAGCAGCCCCTGTGTATATTATAGAGAATAGCAGCCCTGTGTATATTATAGAGAATAGCAGCCCCTGTGTATATTATAGAGAATAGCAGCCCCTGTGTATATTATAGAGAATAGCAGCCCCTGTGTATATTATAGAGAATAGCAGCCCCTGTGTATATTATAGAGAATAGCAGCCCCTGTGTATATTATAGAGAATAGCAGCCCCTGTGTATATTATAGGGAATAGCAGCCCCTGTGTATATTATAGAGAATAGCAGCCCCTGTGTATATTATAGAGAATAGCAGCCCCTGTGTATATTATAGAGAATAGCAGCCCCTGTGTATATTATAGAGAATAGCAGCCCCTGTGTATATTATAGAGAATAGCAGCCCCTGTGTATATTATAGAGAATAGCAGCCCCTGTGTATATTATAGAGAATAGCAGCCCCTGTGTATATTATAGAGAATAGCAGCCCCTGTGTATATTATAGAGAATAGCAGCCCCTGTGTATATTATAGAGAATAGCAGCCCCTGTGTATATTATAGAGAATAGCAGCCCCTGTGTATATTATAGAGAATAGCAGCCCCTGTGTATATTATAGAGAATAGCAGCCCCTGTGTATATTATAGAGAATAGCAGCCCCTGTGTATATTATAGGAATAGCAGCCCCTGTGTATATTATAGAGAATAGCAGCCCCTGTGTATATTATAGAGAATAGCAGCCCCTGTGTATATTATAGAGAATAGCAGCCCCTGTGTATATTATAGAGAATAGCAGCCCCTGTGTATATTATAGAGAATAGCAGCCCCTGTGTATATTATAGAGAATAGCAGCCCCTGTGTATATTATAGAGAATAGCAGCCCCTGTGTATATTATAGAGAATAGCAGCCCCTGTGTATATTATAGAGAATAGCAGCCCTGTGTATATTATAGAGAATAGCAGCCCCTGTGTATATTATAGAGAATAGCAGCCCCTGTGTATATTATAGAGAATAGCAGCCCCTGTGTATATTATAGAGAATAGCAGCCCCTGTGTATATTATAGAGAATAGCAGCCCCTGTGTATATTATAGAGAATAGCAGCCCCTGTGTATATTATAGAGAATAGCAGCCCCTGTGTATATTATAGAGAATAGCAGCCCCTGTGTATATTATAGAGAATAGCAGCCCCTGTGTATATTATAGAGAATAGCAGCCCCTGTGTATATTATAGAGAATAGCAGCCCCTGTGTATATTATAGAGAATAGCAGCCCCTGTGTATATTATAGAGAATAGCAGCCCCTGTGTATATTATAGAGAATAGCAGCCCCTGTGTATATTATAGAGAATAGCAGCCCCTGTGTATATTATAGAGAATAGCAGCCCCTGTGTATATTATAGGAATAGCAGCCACTGTGTATATTATAGAGAATAGCAGCCCCTGTGTATATTATAGAGAATAGCAGCCCCTGTGTATATTATAGAGAATAGCAGCCCCTGTGTATATTATAGAGAATAGCAGCCCCTGTGTATATTATAGAGAATAGCAGCCCCTGTGTATATTATAGAGAATAGCAGCCCCTGTGTATATTATAGAGAATAGCAGCCCCTGTGTATATTATAGAGAATAGCAGCCCCTGTGTATATTATAGAGAATAGCAGCCCCTGTGTATATTATAGAGAATAGCAGCCCCTGTGTATATTATAGAGAATAGCAGCCCCTGTGTATATTATAGAGAATAGCAGCCCCTGTGTATATTATAGAGAATAGCAGCCCCTGTGTATATTATAGAGAATAGCAGCCCCTGTGTATATTATAGAGAATAGCAGCCCCTGTGTATATTATAGAGAGTAGTAGACCTGTGTATATTTTCGAGGGTAGCAGCCCTGTCTTTATAATAGAGAATAGCAGCCCCTGTGTATATTATAGAGAATAGCAGCCCCTGTGTATATTATAGAGAATAGCAGCTCCTGTGTATATTATAGAGAATAGCAGCCCCTGTGTATATTATAGAGAATAGCAGCGCCTGTGTATATTATAGAGAATAGCAGCCCCTGTGTATATTATAGAGAATAGCAGCTCCTGTGTATATTATAGAGAATAGCAGCCCCTGTGTATATTATAGAGAATAGCAGCCCCTGTGTATATTATAGAGAATAGCAGCCCCTGTGTATATTATAGGGAATAGCAGCCCCTGTGTATATTATAGGGAATAGCAGCCCCTGTGTATATTATAGGAATAGCAGCCCCTGTGTATATTATAGAGAATAGCAGACCCTGTGTATATTATAGGAATAGCAGCCCCTGTGTATATTATAGAGAATAGCAGCCCCTGTGTATATTATAGAGAATAGCAGCCCCTGTGTATATTATAGAGAATAGCAGCCCCTGTGTATATTATAGAGAATAGCAGCCCCTGTGTATATTATAGAGAATAGCAGCCCCTGTGTATATTATAGAGAATAGCAGCCCCTGTGTATATTATAGAGAATAGCAGCCCCTGTGTATATTATAGAGAATAGCAGCCCCTGTGTATATTATAGAGAATAGCAGCCCCTGTGTATATTATAGAGAATAGCAGCCCCTGTGTATATTATAGAGAATAGCAGCCCCTGTGTATATTATAGAGAATAGCAGCCCCTGTGTATATTATAGAGAATAGCAGCCCCTGTGTATATTATAGAGAATAGCAGCCCCTGTGTATATTATAGAGAATAGCAGCCCCTGTGTATATTATAGAGAATAGCAGCCCCTGTGTATATTATAGAGAATAGCAGCCCCTGTGTATATTATAGAGAATAGCAGCCCCTGTGTATATTATAGAGAATAGCAGCCCCTGTGTATATTATAGGGAATAGCAGCCCCTGTGTATATTATAGAGAATAGCAGCCCCTGTGTATATTATAGAGAATAGCAGCCCCTGTGTATATTATAGAGAATAGCAGCCCCTGTGTATATTATAGAGAATAGCAGCCCTGTGTATATTATAGGGAATAGCAGCCCCTGTGTATATTATAGAGAATAGCAGCCCCTGTGTATATTATAGAGAATAGCAGCCCCTGTGTATATTATAGAGAATAGCAGCCCCTGTGTATATTATAGAGAATAGCAGCCCCTGTGTATATTATAGGGAATAGCAGCCCCTGTGTATATTATAGAGAATAGCAGCCCTGTGTATATTATAGAGAATAGCAGCCCCTGTGTATATTATAGAGAATAGCAGCCCCTGTGTATATTATAGAGAATAGCAGCCCCTGTGTATATTATAGAGAATAGCAGCCCCTGTGTATATTATAGGGAATAGCAGCCCCTGTGTATATTATAGAGAATAGCAGCCCCTGTGTATATTATAGAGAATAGCAGCCCCTGTGTATATTATAGAGAATAGCAGCCCCTGTGTATATTATAGAGAATAGCAGCCCCTGTGTATATTATAGGGAATAGCAGCCCCTGTGTATATTATAGAGAATAGCAGCCCCTGTGTATATTATAGAGAATAGCAGCCCCTGTGTATATTATAGAGAATAGCAGCCCCTGTGTATATTATAGAGAATAGCAGCCCCTGTGTATATTATAGGGAATAGCAGCCCCTGTGTATATTATAGAGAATAGCAGCCCCTGTGTATATTATAGAGAATAGCAGCCCCTGTGTATATTATAGAGAATAGCAGCCCCTGTGTATATTATAGAGAATAGCAGCCCCTGTGTATATTATAGAGAATAGCAGCCCCTGTGTATATTATAGAGAATAGCAGCCCCTGTGTATATTATAGGGAATAGCAGCCCCTGTGTATATTATAGAGAATAGCAGCCCCTGTGTATATTATAGAGAATAGCAGCCCCTGTGTATATTATAGAGAATAGCAGCCCCTGTGTATATTATAGGAATAGCAGCCCCTGTGTATATTATAGAGAATAGCAGCCCCTGTGTATATTATAGAGAATAGCAGCCCCTGTGTATATTATAGAGAATAGCAGCCCCTGTGTATATTATAGAGAATAGCAGCCCCTGTGTATATTATAGGAATAGCAGCCCTGTGTATATTATAGAGAATAGCAGCCCCTGTGTATATTATAGAGAATAGCAGCCCCTGTGTATATTATAGAGAATAGCAGCCCTGTGTATATTATAGAGAATAGCAGCCCCTGTGTATATTATAGGAATAGCAGCCCCTGTGTATATTATAGAGAATAGCAGCCCCTGTGTATATTATAGAGAATAGCAGCCCCTGTGTATATTATAGAGAATAGCAGCCCCTGTGTATATTAGAATAGCAGCCCCTGTGTATATTATAGGGAATAGCAGCCCCTGTGTATATTATAGAGAATAGCAGCCCCTGTGTATATTATAGAGAATAGCAGCCCCTGTGTATATTATAGAGAATAGCAGCCCCTGTGTATATTATAGGGAATAGCAGCCCCTGTGTATATTATAGGGAATAGCAGCCCCTGTGTATATTATAGAGAATAGCAGCCCCTGTGTATATTATAGAGAATAGCAGCCCCTGTGTATATTATAGAGAATAGCAGCCCCTGTGTATATTATAGAGAATAGCAGCCCCTGTGTATATTATAGAGAATAGCAGCCCCTGTGTATATTATAGAGAATAGCAGCCCCTGTGTATATTATAGGGAATAGCAGCCCCTGTGTATATTATAGAGAATAGCAGCCCCTGTGTATATTAGAGAATAGCAGCCCCTGTGTATATTATAGAGAATAGCAGCCCCTGTGTATATTATAGAGAATAGCAGCCCCTGTGTATATTATAGGGAATAGCAGCCCCTGTGTATATTATAGAGAATAGCAGCCCCTGTGTATATTATAGAGAATAGCAGCCCCTGTGTATATTATAGGGAATAGCAGCCCCTGTGTATATTATAGAGAATAGCAGCCCCTGTGTATATTATAGAGAATAGCAGCCCCTGTGTATATTATAGAGAATAGCAGCCCCTGTGTATATTATAGGGAATAGCAGCCCCTGTGTATATTATAGAGAATAGCAGCCCCTGTGTATATTATAGAGAATAGCAGCCCCTGTGTATATTATAGAGAATAGCAGCCCCTGTGTATATTATAGAGAATAGCAGCCCCTGTGTATATTATAGGGAATAGCAGCCCCTGTGTATATTATAGAGAATAGCAGCCCCTGTGTATATTATAGAGAATAGCAGCCCCTGTGTATATTATAGAGAATAGCAGCCCCTGTGTATATTATAGAGAATAGCAGCCCCTGTGTATATTATAGAGAATAGCAGCCCCTGTGTATATTATAGAGAATAGCAGCCCCTGTGTATATTATAGAGAATAGCAGCCCCTGTGTATATTATAGAGAATAGCAGCCCCTGTGTATATTATAGAGAATAGCAGCCCCTGTGTATATTATAGAGAATAGCAGCCCCTGTGTATATTATAGAGAATAGCAGCCCCTGTGTATATTATAGAGAATAGCAGCCCTGTGTATATTATAGAGAATAGCAGCCCCTGTGTATATTATAGAGAATAGCAGCCCCTGTGTATATTATAGAGAATAGCAGCCCTGTGTATATTATAGAGAATAGCAGCCCCTGTGTATATTATAGAGAATAGCAGCCCCTGTGTATATTATAGAGAATAGCAGCCCCTGTGTATATTATAGAGAATAGCAGCCCCTGTGTATATTATAGAGAATAGCAGCCCCTGTGTATATTATAGAGAATAGCAGCCCCTGTGTATATTATAGAGAATAGCAGCCCCTGTGTATATTATAGAGAATAGCAGCCCCTGTGTATATTATAGAGAATAGCAGCCCCTGTGTATATTATAGAGAATAGCAGCCCCTGTGTATATTATAGAGAATAGCAGCCCCTGTGTATATTATAGGGAATAGCAGCCCCTGTGTATATTATAGAGAATAGCAGCCCCTGTGTATATTATAGAGAATAGCAGCCCCTGTGTATATTATAGAGAATAGCAGCCCCTGTGTATATTATAGAGAATAGCAGCCCCTGTGTATATTATAGAGAATAGCAGCCCCTGTGTATATTATAGGGAATAGCAGCCCCTGTGTATATTATAGAGAATAGCAGCCCCTGTGTATATTATAGAGAATAGCAGCCCCTGTGTATATTATAGAGAATAGCAGCCCCTGTGTATATTATAGAGAATAGCAGCCCCTGTGTATATTATAGAGAATAGCAGCCCCTGTGTATATTATAGAGAATAGCAGCCCTGTGTATATTATAGAGAATAGCAGCCCCTGTGTATATTATAGAGAATAGCAGCCCCTGTGTATATTATAGAGAATAGCAGCCCCTGTGTATATTATAGGGAATAGCAGCCCCTGTGTATATTATAGAGAATAGCAGCCCCTGTGTATATTATAGAGAATAGCAGCCCCTGTGTATATTATAGAGAATAGCAGCCCCTGTGTATATTATAGAGAATAGCAGCCCCTGTGTATATTATAGAGAATAGCAGCCCCTGTGTATATTATAGTGAATAGCAGCCCCTGTGTATATTATAGAGAATAGCAGCCCCTGTGTATATTATAGAGAATAGCAGCCCCTGTGTATATTATAGGGAATAGCAGCCCCTGTGTATATTATAGAGAATAGCAGCCCCTGTGTATATTATAGAGAATAGCAGCCCCTGTGTATATTATAGAGAATAGCAGCCCCTGTGTATATTATAGAGAATAGCAGCCCCTGTGTATATTATAGAGAATAGCAGCCCCTGTGTATATTATAGAGAATAGCAGCCCCTGTGTATATTATAGAGAATAGCAGCCCCTGTGTATATTATAGAGAATAGCAGCCCCTGTGTATATTATAGAGAATAGCAGCCCCTGTGTATATTATAGAGAATAGCAGCCCCTGTGTATATTATAGAGAATAGCAGCCCCTGTGTATATTATAGAGAATAGCAGCCCCTGTGTATATTATAGGGAATAGCAGCCCCTGTGTATATTATAGAGAATAGCAGCCCCTGTGTATATTATAGAGAATAGCAGCCCCTGTGTATATTATAGAGAATAGCAGCCCCTGTGTATATTATAGGGAATAGCAGCCCCTGTGTATATTATAGAGAATAGCAGCCCTGTGTATATTATAGAGAATAGCAGCCCCTGTGTATATTATAGAGAATAGCAGCCCCTGTGTATATTATAGAGAATAGCAGCCCCTGTGTATATTATAGAGAATAGCAGCCCCTGTGTATATTATAGAGAATAGCAGCCCCTGTGTATATTATAGAGAATAGCAGCCCCTGTGTATATTATAGAGAATAGCAGCCCCTGTGTATATTAGAGAATAGCAGCCCCTGTGTATATTATAGGGAATAGCAGCCCCTGTGTATATTATAGGGAATAGCAGCCCCTGTGTATATTATAGGGAATAGCAGCCCCTGTGTATATTATAGAGAATAGCAGCCCCTGTGTATATTATAGGGAATAGCAGCCCCTGTGTATATTATAGAGAATAGCAGCTCCTGTGTATATTATAGAGAATAGCAGCCCCTGTGTATATTATAGAGAATAGCAGCCCCTGTGTATATTATAGAGAATAGCAGCCCCTGTGTATATTATAGAGAATAGCAGCCCCTGTGTATATTATAGAGAATAGCAGCCCCTGTGTATATTATAGGGAATAGCAGCCCCTGTGTATATTATAGAGAATAGCAGCCCCTGTGTATATTATAGAGAATAGCAGCCCCTGTGTATATTATAGAGAATAGCAGCCCCTGTGTATATTATAGAGAATAGCAGCCCCTGTGTATATTATAGAGAATAGCAGCCCCTGTGTATATTATAGGGAATAGCAGCCCCTGTGTATATTATAGAGAATAGCAGCCCCTGTGTATATTATAGAGAATAGCAGCCCTGTGTATATTATAGTGAATAGCAGCCCCTGTGTATATTATAGAGAATAGCAGCCCCTGTGTATATTATAGAGAATAGCAGCCCCTGTGTATATTATAGAGAATAGCAGCCCCTGTGTATATTATAGAGAATAGCAGCCCCTGTGTATATTATAGAGAATAGCAGCCCCTGTGTATATTATAGAGAATAGCAGCCCTGTGTATATTATAGAGAATAGCAGCCCTTGTGTATATTATAGAGAATAGCAGCCCCTGTGTATATTATAGGGAATAGCAGCCCTGTGTATATTATAGAGAATAGCAGCCCCTGTGTATATTATAGAGAATAGCAGCCCCTGTGTATATTATAGGAATAGCAGCCCCTGTGTATATTATAGAGAATAGCAGCCCCTGTGTATATTATAGAGAATAGCAGCCCCTGTGTATATTATAGGGAATAGCAGCCCCTGTGTATATTATAGAGAATAGCAGCCCCTGTGTATATTATAGAGAATAGCAGCCCCTGTGTATATTATAGAGAATAGCAGCCCCTGTGTATATTATAGGGAATAGCAGCCCCTGTGTATATTATAGAGAATAGCAGCCCCTGTGTATATTATAGAGAATAGCAGCCCCTGTGTATATTATAGAGAATAGCAGCCCCTGTGTATATTATAGAGAATAGCAGCCCCTGTGTATATTATAGAGAATAGCAGCCCCTGTGTATATTATAGAGAATAGCAGCCCCTGTGTATATTATAGAGAATAGCAGCCCCTGTGTATATTATAGAGAATAGCAGCCCCTGTGTATATTATAGAGAATAGCAGCCCCTGTGTATATTATAGAGAATAGCAGCCCCTGTGTATATTATAGGGAATAGCAGCCCCTGTGTATATTATAGAGAATAGCAGCCCCTGTGTATATTATAGAGAATAGCAGCCCCTGTGTATATTATAGAGAATAGCAGCCCCTGTGTATATTATAGAGAATAGCAGCCCCTGTGTATATTATAGAGAATAGCAGCCCCTGTGTATATTATAGGGAATAGCAGCCCCTGTGTATATTATAGAGAATAGCAGCCCCTGTGTATATTATAGAGAATAGCAGCCCCTGTGTATATTATAGAGAATAGCAGCCCCTGTGTATATTATAGGGAATAGCAGCCCCTGTGTATATTATAGAGAATAGCAGCCCCTGTGTATATTATAGAGAATAGCAGCCCCTGTGTATATTATAGAGAATAGCAGCCCCTGTGTATATTATAGAGAATAGCAGCCCCTGTGTATATTATAGAGAATAGCAGCCCCTGTGTATATTATAGAGAATAGCAGCCCCTGTGTATATTATAGAGAATAGCAGCCCCTGTGTATATTATAGAGAATAGCAGCCCCTGTGTATATTATAGGAATAGCAGCCCCTGTGTATATTATAGAGAATAGCAGCCCCTGTGTATATTATAGAGAATAGCAGCCCCTGTGTATATTATAGAGAATAGCAGCCCCTGTGTATATTATAGAGAATAGCAGCCCCTGTGTATATTATAGAGAATAGCAGCCCTGTGTATATTATAGAGAATAGCAGCCCCTGTGTATATTATAGAGAATAGCAGCCCCTGTGTATATTATAGAGAATAGCAGCCCTGTGTATATTATAGAGAATAGCAGCCCCTGTGTATATTATAGAGAATAGCAGCCCCTGTGTATATTATAGAGAATAGCAGCCCCTGTGTATATTATAGAGAATAGCAGCCCCTGTGTATATTATAGAGAATAGCAGCCCCTGTGTATATTATAGAGAATAGCAGCCCCTGTGTATATTATAGAGAATAGCAGCCCCTGTGTATATTATAGGAATAGCAGCCCCTGTGTATATTATAGAGAATAGCAGCCCCTGTGTATATTATAGAGAATAGCAGCCCCTGTGTATATTATAGAGAATAGCAGCCCCTGTGTATATTATAGAGAATAGCAGCCCCTGTGTATATTATAGAGAATAGCAGCCCCTGTGTATATTGTAGAGAATAGCAGCCCCTGTGTATATTATAGAGAATAGCAGCCCCTGTGTATATTATAGGGAATAGCAGCCCCTGTGTATATTATAGGGAATAGCAGCCCCTGTGTATATTATAGGGAATAGCAGCCCCTGTGTATATTATAGAGAATAGCAGCCCCTGTGTATATTATAGAGAATAGCAGCCCCTGTGTATATTATAGGGAATAGCAGCCCCTGTGTATATTATAGAGAATAGCAGCCCCTGTGTATATTATAGAGAATAGCAGCCCCTGTGTATATTATAGAGAATAGCAGCCCCTGTGTATATTATAGGAATAGCAGCCCCTGTGTATATTATAGAGAATAGCAGCCCCTGTGTATATTATAGAGAATAGCAGCCCCTGTGTATATTATAGAGAATAGCAGCCCCTGTGTATATTATAGGGAATAGCAGCCCCTGTGTATATTATAGAGAATAGCAGCCCCTGTGTATATTATAGAGAATAGCAGCCCCTGTGTATATTATAGAGAATAGCAGCCCCTGTGTATATTATAGAGAATAGCAGCCCCTGTGTATATTATAGAGAATAGCAGCCCCTGTGTATATTATAGGGAATAGCAGCCCCTGTGTATATTATAGAGAATAGCAGCCCCTGTGTATATTATAGAGAATAGCAGCCCCTGTGTATATTATAGAGAATAGCAGCCCCTGTGTATATTATAGGGAATAGCAGCCCCTGTGTATATTATAGAGAATAGCAGCCCCTGTGTATATTATAGAGAATAGCAGCCCCTGTGTATATTATAGAGAATAGCAGCCCCTGTGTATATTATAGAGAATAGCAGCCCCTGTGTATATTATAGAGAATAGCAGCCCTGTGTATATTATAGAGAATAGCAGCCCCTGTGTATATTATAGAGAATAGCAGCCCCTGTGTATATTATAGAGAATAGCAGCCCTGTGTATATTATAGAGAATAGCAGCCCCTGTGTATATTATAGAGAATAGCAGCCCCTGTGTATATTATAGAGAATAGCAGCCCCTGTGTATATTATAGAGAATAGCAGCCCCTGTGTATATTATAGAGAATAGCAGCCCCTGTGTATATTATAGGGAATAGCAGCCCCTGTGTATATTATAGAGAATAGCAGCCCCTGTGTATATTATAGAGAATAGCAGCCCCTGTGTATATTATAGGGAATAGCAGCCCCTGTGTATATTATAGAGAATAGCAGCCCCTGTGTATATTATAGAGAATAGCAGCCCCTGTGTATATTATAGAGAATAGCAGCCCCTGTGTATATTATAGGGAATAGCAGCCCCTGTGTATATTATAGAGAATAGCAGCCCCTGTGTATATTATAGAGAATAGCAGCCCCTGTGTATATTATAGAGAATAGCAGCCCCTGTGTATATTATAGAGAATAGCAGCCCCTGTGTATATTATAGAGAATAGCAGCCCCTGTGTATATTATAGTGAATAGCAGCCCTGTGTATATTATAGAGAATAGCAGCCCCTGTGTATATTATAGAGAATAGCAGCCCCTGTGTATATTATAGGAATAGCAGCCCCTGTGTATATTATAGAGAATAGCAGCCCCTGTGTATATTATAGAGAATAGCAGCCCTGTGTATATTATAGAGAATAGCAGCCCCTGTGTATATTATAGAGAATAGCAGCCCCTGTGTATATTATAGAGAATAGCAGCCCCTGTGTATATTATAGAGAATAGCAGCCCCTGTGTATATTATAGAGAATAGCAGCCCCTGTGTATATTATAGAGAATAGCAGCCCCTGTGTATATTATAGAGAATAGCAGCCCTGTGTATATTATAGAGAATAGCAGCCCCTGTGTATATTATAGAGAATAGCAGCCCCTGTGTATATTATAGGGAATAGCAGCCCCTGTGTATATTATAGCGAATAGCAGCCCCTGTGTATATTATAGGGAATAGCAGCCCCTGTGTATATTATAGAGAATAGCAGCCCCTGTGTATATTATAGAGAATAGCAGCCCCTGTGTATATTATAGAGAATAGCAGCCCCTGTGTATATTATAGAGAATAGCAGCCCCTGTGTATATTATAGAGAATAGCAGCCCCTGTGTATATTATAGAGAATAGCAGCCCCTGTGTATATTATAGAGAATAGCAGCCCCTGTGTATATTATAGAGAATAGCAGCCCCTGTGTATATTATAGAGAATAGCAGCTCCTGTGTATATTATAGAGAATAGCAGCCCCTGTGTATATTATAGAGAATAGCAGCCCCTGTGTATATTATAGAGAATAGCAGCCCCTGTGTATATTATAGAGAATAGCAGCCCCTGTGTATATTATAGAGAATAGCAGCCCTGTGTATATTATAGAGAATAGCAGCCCCTGTGTATATTATAGAGAATAGCAGCCCCTGTGTATATTATAGAGAATAGCAGCCCCTGTGTATATTATAGAGAATAGCAGCCCCTGTGTATATTATAGGGAATAGCAGCCCCTGTGTATATTAGAGAATAGCAGCCCCTGTGTATATTATAGAGAATAGCAGCCCCTGTGTATATTATAGGGAATAGCAGCCCCTGTGTATATTATAGAGAATAGCAGCCCCTGTGTATATTATAGAGAATAGCAGCCCCTGTGTATATTATAGAGAATAGCAGCCCCTGTGTATATTATAGAGAATAGCAGCCCCTGTGTATATTATAGAGAATAGCAGCCCCTGTGTATATTATAGAGAATAGCAGCCCCTGTGTATATTATAGAGAATAGCAGCCCCTGTGTATATTATAGAGAATAGCAGCCCTGTGTATATTATAGAGAATAGCAGCCCCTGTGTATATTATAGAGAATAGCAGCCCTGTGTATATTATAGAGAATAGCAGCCCCTGTGTATATTATAGAGAATAGCAGCCCCTGTGTATATTATAGAGAATAGCAGCCCCTGTGTATATTATAGAGAATAGCAGCCCCTGTGTATATTATAGAGAATAGCAGCCCCTGTGTATATTAGAGAATAGCAGCCCCTGTGTATATTATAGAGAATAGCAGCCCCTGTGTATATTATAGAGAATAGCAGCCCCTGTGTATATTATAGAGAATAGCAGCCCCTGTGTATATTATAGAGAATAGCAGCCCCTGTGTATATTATAGAGAATAGCAGCCCCTGTGTATATTATAGAGAATAGCAGCCCCTGTGTATATTATAGAGAATAGCAGCCCCTGTGTATATTATAGGGAATAGCAGCCCCTGTGTATATTATAGAGAATAGCAGCCCCTGTGTATATTATAGAGAATAGCAGCCCCTGTGTATATTATAGAGAATAGCAGCCCCTGTGTATATTATAGGGAATAGCAGCCCCTGTGTATATTATAGAGAATAGCAGCCCTGTGTATATTATAGGAATAGCAGCCCCTGTGTATATTATAGGGAATAGCAGCCCCTGTGTATATTATAGAGAATAGCAGCCCCTGTGTATATTATAGAGAATAGCAGCCCCTGTGTATATTATAGAGAATAGCAGCCCTGTGTATATTATAGAGAATAGCAGCCCCTGTGTATATTATAGGGAATAGCAGCCCCTGTGTATATTATAGAGAATAGCAGCCCCTGTGTATATTATAGAGAATAGCAGCCCCTGTGTATATTATAGAGAATAGCAGCCCCTGTGTATATTATAGAGAATAGCAGCCCCTGTGTATATTATAGAGAATAGCAGCCCCTGTGTATATTATAGAGAATAGCAGCCCCTGTGTATATTATAGAGAATAGCAGCCCCTGTGTATATTATAGAGAATAGCAGCCCCTGTGTATATTATAGAGAATAGCAGCCCCTGTGTATATTATAGAGAATAGCAGCCCCTGTGTATATTATAGAGAATAGCAGCCCCTGTGTATATTATAGAGAATAGCAGCCCCTGTGTATATTATAGGAATAGCAGCCCTGTGTATATTATAGAGAATAGCAGCCCTGTGTATATTATAGAGAATAGCAGCCCCTGTGTATATTATAGAGAATAGCAGCCCTGTGTATATTATAGAGAATAGCAGCCCCTGTGTATATTATAGAGAATAGCAGCCCCTGTGTATATTATAGAGAATAGCAGCCCCTGTGTATATTATAGAGAATAGCAGCCCCTGTGTATATTATAGAGAATAGCAGCCCCTGTGTATATTATAGAGAATAGCAGCCCCTGTGTATATTATAGAGAATAGCAGCCCCTGTGTATATTATAGAGAATAGCAGCCCCTGTGTATATTATAGAGAATAGCAGCCCCTGTGTATATTATAGGGAATAGCAGCCCCTGTGTATATTATAGGGAATAGCAGCCCCTGTGTATATTATAGAGAATAGCAGCCCCTGTGTATATTATAGAGAATAGCAGCCCCTGTGTATATTATAGAGAATAGCAGCCCCTGTGTATATTATAGAGAATAGCAGCCCCTGTGTATATTATAGGAATAGCAGCCCCTGTGTATATTATAGGGAATAGCAGCCCCTGTGTATATTGTAGAGAATAGCAGCCCCTGTGTATATTATAGAGAATAGCAGCCCCTGTGTATATTATAGAGAATAGCAGCCCCTGTGTATATTATAGAGAATAGCAGCCCCTGTGTATATTATAGAGAATAGCAGCCCCTGTGTATATTATAGGAATAGCAGCCCCTGTGTATATTATAGGGAATAGCAGCCCCTGTGTATATTATAGAGAATAGCAGCCCCTGTGTATATTATAGAGAATAGCAGCCCCTGTGTATATTATAGGGAATAGCAGCCCCTGTGTATATTATAGAGAATAGCAGCCCTGTGTATATTATAGTGAATAGCAGCCCCTGTGTATATTATAGAGAATAGCAGCCCCTGTGTATATTATAGTGAATAGCAGCCCCTGTGTATATTATAGAGAATAGCAGCCCCTGTGTATATTAGAGAGAATAGCAGCCCCTGTGTATATTATAGGGAATAGCAGCCCCTGTGTATATTATAGAGAATAGCAGCCCCTGTGTATATTATAGGGAATAGCAGCCCCTGTGTATATTATAGAGAATAGCAGCCCCTGTGTATATTATAGAGAATAGCAGCCCCTGTGTATATTATAGAGAATAGCAGCCCCTGTGTATATTATAGAGAATAGCAGCCCCTGTGTATATTATAGGGAATAGCAGCCCCTGTGTATATTATAGAGAATAGCAGCCCTGTGTATATTATAGGGAATAGCAGCCCCTGTGTATATTATAGAGAATAGCAGCCCCTGTGTATATTATAGAGAATAGCAGCCCCTGTGTATATTATAGAGAATAGCAGCCCCTGTGTATATTATAGAGAATAGCAGCCCCTGTGTATATTATAGAGAATAGCAGCCCCTGTGTATATTATAGGAATAGCAGCCCCTGTGTATATTATAGAGAATAGCAGCCCCTGTGTATATTATAGAGAATAGCAGCCCCTGTGTATATTATAGTGAATAGCAGCCCCTGTGTATATTATAGAGAATAGCAGCCCCTGTGTATATTATAGAGAATAGCAGCCCCTGTGTATATTATAGAGAATAGCAGCCCCTGTGTATATTATAGAGAATAGCAGCCCCTGTGTATATTATAGAGAATAGCAGCCCCTGTGTATATTATAGAGAATAGCAGCCCCTGTGTATATTATAGAGAATAGCAGCCCCTGTGTATATTATAGAGAATAGCAGCCCCTGTGTATATTATAGAGAATAGCAGCCCCTGTGTATATTATAGAGAATAGCAGCCCCTGTGTATATTATAGAGAATAGCAGCCCCTGTGTATATTATAGAGAATAGCAGCCCCTGTGTATATTATAGAGAATAGCAGCCCCTGTGTATATTATAGAGAATAGCAGCCCCTGTGTATATTATAGAGAATAGCAGCCCCTGTGTATATTATAGAGAATAGCAGCCCCTGTGTATATTATAGGGAATAGCAGCCCCTGTGTATATTATAGAGAATAGCAGCCCCTGTGTATATTATAGAGAATAGCAGCCCCTGTGTATATTATAGGGAATAGCAGCCCCTGTGTATATTATAGAGAATAGCAGCCCCTGTGTATATTATAGAGAATAGCAGCCCCTGTGTATATTATAGGAATAGCAGCCCCTGTGTATATTATAGAGAATAGCAGCCCCTGTGTATATTATAGGGAATAGCAGCCCCTGTGTATATTATAGAGAATAGCAGCCCCTGTGTATATTATAGAGAATAGCAGCCCCTGTGTATATTATAGAGAATAGCAGCCCCTGTGTATATTATAGAGAATAGCAGCCCCTGTGTATATTATAGAGAATAGCAGCCCCTGTGTATATTATAGAGAATAGCAGCCCCTGTGTATATTATAGAGAATAGCAGCCCCTGTGTATATTATAGAGAATAGCAGCCCCTGTGTATATTATAGAGAATAGCAGCCCCTGTGTATATTATAGAGAATAGCAGCCCCTGTGTATATTATAGGGAATAGCAGCCCCTGTGTATATTATAGAGAATAGCAGCCCCTGTGTATATTATAGAGAATAGCAGCCCCTGTGTATATTATAGAGAATAGCAGCCCCTGTGTATATTATAGAGAATAGCAGCCCCTGTGTATATTATAGAGAATAGCAGCCCCTGTGTATATTATAGAGAATAGCAGCCCCTGTGTATATTATAGAGAATAGCAGCCCCTGTGTATATTATAGAGAATAGCAGCCCCTGTGTATATTATAGAGAATAGCAGCCCCTGTGTATATTATAGAGAATAGCAGCCCCTGTGTATATTATAGAGAATAGCAGCCCCTGTGTATATTATAGAGAATAGCAGCCCCTGTGTATATTATAGAGAATAGCAGCCCCTGTGTATATTATAGAGAATAGCAGCCCCTGTGTATATTATAGAGAATAGCAGCCCCTGTGTATATTATAGAGAATAGCAGCCCCTGTGTATATTATAGAGAATAGCAGCCCCTGTGTATATTATAGAGAATAGCAGCCCCTGTGTATATTATAGAGAATAGCAGCCCTGTGTATATTATAGAGAATAGCAGCCCCTGTGTATATTATAGAGAATAGCAGCCCTGTGTATATTATAGAGAATAGCAGCCCCTGTGTATATTATAGGGAATAGCAGCCCCTGTGTATATTATAGAGAATAGCAGCCCCTGTGTATATTATAGAGAATAGCAGCCCCTGTGTATATTATAGAGAATAGCAGCCCCTGTGTATATTATAGAGAATAGCAGCCCCTGTGTATATTATAGGGAATAGCAGCCCCTGTGTATATTATAGAGAATAGCAGCCCCTGTGTATATTATAGAGAATAGCAGCCCCTGTGTATATTATAGAGAATAGCAGCCCCTGTGTATATTATAGAGAATAGCAGCCCCTGTGTATATTATAGAGAATAGCAGCCCCTGTGTATATTATAGAGAATAGCAGCCCTGTGTATATTATAGGGAATAGCAGCTCCTGTGTATATTATAGAGAATAGCAGCCCCTGTGTATATTATAGAGAATAGCAGCCCCTGTGTATATTATAGAGAATAGCAGCCCTGTGTATATTATAGTGAATAGCAGCCCCTGTGTATATTATAGAGAATAGCAGCCCCTGTGTATATTATAGAGAATAGCAGCCCCTGTGTATATTATAGTGAATAGCAGCCCCTGTGTATATTATAGAGAATAGCAGCTCCTGTGTATATTATAGAGAATAGCAGCCCCTGTGTATATTATAGAGAATAGCAGCTCCTGTGTATATTATAGAGAATAGCAGCCCCTGTGTATATTATAGAGAATAGCAGCCCCTGTGTATATTATAGAGAATAGCAGCCCCTGTGTATATTATAGAGAATAGCAGCCCTGTGTATATTATAGAGAATAGCAGCCCTGTGTATATTATAGAGAATAGCAGCCCCTGTGTATATTATAGAGAATAGCAGCCCCTGTGTATATTATAGGGAATAGCAGCCCCTGTGTATATTATAGAGAATAGCAGCCCCTGTGTATATTATAGAGAATAGCAGCCCTGTGTATATTATAGAGAATAGCAGCCCCTGTGTATATTATAGAGAATAGCAGCCCCTGTGTATATTATAGAGAATAGCAGCCCCTGTGTATATTATAGAGAATAGCAGCCCCTGTGTATATTATAGAGAATAGCAGCCCCTGTGTATATTATAGAGAATAGCAGCCCCTGTGTATATTATAGAGAATAGCAGCCCCTGTGTATATTATAGAGAATAGCAGCCCCTGTGTATATTATAGGGAATAGCAGCCCCTGTGTATATTATAGAGAATAGCAGCTCCTGTGTATATTATAGAGAATAGCAGCCCCTGTGTATATTATAGAGAATAGCAGCCCCTGTGTATATTATAGAGAATAGCAGCCCCTGTGTATATTATAGAGAATAGCAGCCCCTGTGTATATTATAGAGAATAGCAGCCCCTGTGTATATTATAGAGAATAGCAGCCCCTGTGTATATTATAGAGAATAGCAGCCCCTGTGTATATTATAGAGAATAGCAGCCCCTGTGTATATTATAGAGAATAGCAGCCCCTGTGTATATTATAGAGAATAGCAGCCCCTGTGTATATTATAGAGAATAGCAGCCCCTGTGTATATTATAGAGAATAGCAGCCCCTGTGTATATTATAGAGAATAGCAGCCCCTGTGTATATTATAGGAATAGCAGCCCCTGTGTATATTATAGAGAATAGCAGCCCCTGTGTATATTATAGAGAATAGCAGCCCCTGTGTATATTATAGAGAATAGCAGCCCCTGTGTATATTATAGGGAATAGCAGCCCCTGTGTATATTATAGAGAATAGCAGCCCCTGTGTATATTATAGAGAATAGCAGCCCCTGTGTATATTATAGAGAATAGCAGCCCCTGTGTATATTATAGAGAATAGCAGCCCTGTGTATATTATAGAGAATAGCAGCCCCTGTGTATATTATAGAGAATAGCAGCCCCTGTGTATATTATAGGGAATAGCAGCCCCTGTGTATATTATAGAGAATAGCAGCCCCTGTGTATATTATAGAGAATAGCAGCCCCTGTGTATATTATAGAGAATAGCAGCCCCTGTGTATATTATAGGGAATAGCAGCCCCTGTGTATATTATAGGGAATAGCAGCCCCTGTGTATATTATAGGGAATAGCAGCCCCTGTGTATATTATAGAGAATAGCAGCCCCTGTGTATATTATAGAGAATAGCAGCCCTGTGTATATTATAGAGAATAGCAGCCCTGTGTATATTATAGAGAATAGCAGCCCCTGTGTATATTATAGAGAATAGCAGCCCCTGTGTATATTATAGAGAATAGCAGCCCTGTGTATATTATAGAGAATAGCAGCCCCTGTGTATATTATAGCGAATAGCAGCCCCTGTGTATATTATAGAGAATAGCAGCCCCTGTGTATTATAGAGAATAGCAGCCCCTGTGTATATTATAGAGAATAGCAGCCCCTGTGTATATTATAGAGAATAGCAGCCCCTGTGTATATTATAGAGAATAGCAGCCCCTGTGTATATTATAGAGAATAGCAGCCCTGTGTATATTATAGAGAATAGCAGCCCCTGTGTATATTATAGAGAATAGCAGCCCTGTGTATATTATAGAGAATAGCAGCTCCTGTGTATATTATAGAGAATAGCAGCCCCTGTGTATATTATAGAGAATAGCAGCCCCTGTGTATATTATAGAGAATAGCAGCCCCTGTGTATATTATAGGGAATAGCAGCCCCTGTGTATATTATAGAGAATAGCAGCCCCTGTGTATATTATAGAGAATAGCAGCCCCTGTGTATATTATAGGGAATAGCAGCCCCTGTGTATATTATAGGAATAGCAGCCCCTGTGTATATTATAGAGAATAGCAGCCCCTGTGTATATTATAGGGAATAGCAGCCCCTGTGTATATTATAGAGAATAGCAGCCCCTGTGTATATTATAGAGAATAGCAGCCCCTGTGTATATTATAGAGAATAGCAGCCCCTGTGTATATTATAGGGAATAGCAGCCCCTGTGTATATTATAGAGAATAGCAGCCCCTGTGTATATTATAGAGAATAGCAGCCCCTGTGTATATTATAGAGAATAGCAGCCCCTGTGTATATTATAGGGAATAGCAGCCCCTGTGTATATTATAGAGAATAGCAGCCCCTGTGTATATTATAGGGAATAGCAGCCCCTGTGTATATTATAGGGAATAGCAGCCCCTGTGTATATTATAGGGAATAGCAGCCCCTGTGTATATTATAGAGAATAGCAGCCCCTGTGTATATTATAGGGAATAGCAGCCCCTGTGTATATTATAGAGAATAGCAGCCCCTGTGTATATTATAGGGAATAGCAGCCCCTGTGTATATTATAGAGAATAGCAGCCCCTGTGTATATTATAGAGAATAGCAGCCCCTGTGTATATTATAGGGAATAGCAGCCCCTGTGTATATTATAGAGAATAGCAGCCCCTGTGTATATTATAGGGAATAGCAGCCCCTGTGTATATTATAGAGAATAGCAGCCCCTGTGTATATTATAGTGATAAGTGTCGGGGGAATGGGTCTGTGATGGGCATGTTTGGGATTGCTAACCTTCTGGTTTGTTTCAGGTTAACTGCTATTACCATGGTGGGGTTCAAGGTTATCCCGACTCTCACGTCAGTGTCAGCCTCTGTTCGGGCATGAGGTACGTACTTGAAGACCACACCTACCCGAGCACGTCTCTCCAAATTGGTCTTGTTCTGCAATCTTTCCCTCCTTGTTTGGGAGACAGGATCTTATCCTGACTGCTGTGGAGTGCTGCTCAAGCTATCGAGAGTCAGCATCTCGTACCCCTCAGTCACATCTAACATGGCCAGTTACAGAGGAAAGCCCCCTCTACACCAGTGTCGTCCGATAGTAATCAATGACTAGCCACATTTACTTTTATTTTATTCATTCTGGGGGTGTGGGCGTCGCTGGCAAGGCCGGCATTTATTGCCCATCCCCTAATTGCCCCTTGAGAAAGTGGTGGTGAGCCGCCTTCTTGAACAGCTGCAGTCCGTGTGGTGAAGGTGCTCCCACAGCGCTGTTAGGTTAGGGAGTTCCTAATTTTAACCCAGCGACGATGAAGGATCGGCCCGATACATGTCCGAGTCAAGTGAGTGACTTGGAGGGGATCTTGGAGGTGGTGGTGTTCCCGTGCGCCTGCTGCCCTTGTCCTACTAGGTGGGGGAGGTCGCGGGTTGGGGGAGGTGCTGCCGAGTTGCCACGGCAACACCGTTTTAGACGCACGCACTAATTTGAGGAGAAAACTCCTTGCACACGCGACAGGTAAATATATTTCATATGTATATTAACTGAACAAACATCTCCCACCATTCGGTGACCAAGGGAGTAAACCAGCCACAACAATCAAAAAACACTTGCGGGCTCTGCTTTTCGTCTGACCGGCAAATGCGTAAAACAATTGAAGTTCACCTCTTTGTGATGCATATTAACCTCCTGGGCTTGAGTGTAAAGGGCAGAATTTCAAAGTTTGCCGATGACACGAAACTCGGAGATGTAGCAATCAACGAGGAGGGTAGTGACAGACTTCAGGAGGACATCGACAGACTGGTGAAACGGGCAGGCACCCTGGCAGATGAAATTTAACACCGAGAAGCGCGAAGTGATGAATTTTAGAAGGAAGAATGAAGAGAGGCAATAGAAACTAAAAGTTACAATTTTCAAGTGGGTGCAGGAACAGCGAGACCTGGGGATATATGTACACAAATCTTTGAAGGTGGCAGGGCAGGTTGAGAAGGCTGTTAAAAAGGCAGACGGGATCCTGGGCTTTATAAATAGAGAGAAGTCGCACAACACCAGGTTATAGTCCAACAGTTTTATTTGAAATCACAAGCTTTCGGAGCGCTGCTCCTTCGTCAGGTGAAGTGAAGGAATACGAATCGGCAAAGCATATATAGACAGAGAACAATGCCTCTGTAGCGTACAATGTCAGACGACTACAGTTAATCACTCTGACTGCCTTTTATCACACCTCGGCAGAGAAACAATCAGGTCAGGAAGGCATTATATCAAAGACATAGCAAGATACAACTAAGACAATGAGGTGGGGTCACAGGGGGTCTAATGTGTCAAATGCAGTCTGTATAAACTTTAAAATTTTTACTTTTTTTAAATGGAAATCACATCTGTGAACAAGCCAATGACGACTCGAGTCTGGATGACTCTACGTCATGTAGCGTGACATGAACCCAAGATCCCGGTTGAGGCCGTCCTCATGGGTGCGGAACTTGGCTATCAGTTTCTGCTCGATGATTTTGCGTTGTCGTGTGTCTGGAAGGCCGCCTTGGAGAACGCTTACCCGCAGATCCGAGGCTGAATGTCCTTGACTGCTGAAGTGTTCCCCGACTGGGAGGTAACAATCCTGCCTGGCGATTGTTGCGCGGTGTCCGTTCATACATTGTCGCAGTGTCTGCATGGTCTCGTTGATGTACCATGCTCCGGTGCATCCTTTCCTGCAACGTATCAGGTAGACAACGTTGGCCGAGTCACATGAGTATGTACCATGTACCTGGTGGGTAGTGTCCTCACGTGTGATGATGGATAGAGGCATAGGGCTCGATTTTCCAAGCCCCATGGAGGCGGGTTTGGAGGGAAAATTGCAGATTCGGGGGGCACGAACCCATCCCACCCCCAACCCGCCTCCATGCCAGTTTCACAGGAAACGGGTACCTGACCTGTGCTGGGAGCCGCCTCCCCGAGGCGGGAAGGGGATCAGTGCCAATTAACTGCCAGTTAACAGGTAGTTAACAGGCAGTTTTTTGGCTAATCCCTATTTTTAGCCCTGAAGTGTGGGCTTCCCGACAGGTTCGAACTACGCCGATTTAGCGAGGCGGACCGTCGGTCTGGAGGGCTTGGAGGGGTCGAGATGTCCGGTGTGCAGGTGAGTGATGGGTGCATGAGTGCAGAGGTAAGTGTGTTTGGTGTGTGTAAAGTGTTTTAATAAGTTTTACTTACCTTTACTTTCTCCTCCAGGCTTCCTCCCTTCAGTTCTCGGGAGTCCCTCAGCTCACCGGCACAGAAAGCAGAATGGCCGCTGAGCTGTCAAAAGCTGCAGCCTCTGCTTTCTGGTCTGGAGAGCTCTCTAACTGAGTCTGAGTAGAAGGACTCAAGTTAGAAGACAGCTTCACAGAGCTGTCAAACGCTGATATTTCATCTGTCAAAAGCTCTTGACCGATGAAATGTCAATCGCTGATGTCACTAGTATCTAGGCGTCCCTTAATTGGCCTGCTGAGCCCGCTGGGCAGGCTTAACGAGGTCAATCAAGGGAAAGTCGCGTGGGTTGGCCACAAATCGATGGAGGCGGGACCACAACCCAAAAAGTGGGAGTCCCGCCTCCATCACGTCCCCATTGACAAAATCGAGCCCCTAGAGTACAAGAGCAAGGAAGTTATGCTAAACCCTTTATAAAACACTGGTTAGACCTCAGCTGGAGTATTGTGTCCAATTCTGGGCTTTAGGAAGGATATCAAGACCTTGGAGAGGGTGCGGAGGAGATTTACCAGAACGGTACCAGGGATGACGGACTTCAGTTACATGGACAGACTGGAGAAGCTGGGGTTGTTCTCCTTGGAGCAAAGAAGGTTAAGGGGAGATTTAATAGAGCTGTTTAGAATCATGAAGGATTTTGACGGACTAAATAAGGAGAAACTGTTTCCAGTGGCAGGAGGGTCGGTAACCAGAGAACACAGATTGAAGATAATTGGCAAAAGAACCAGAGGGGGAGATGAGGAGAATTTTTTTTACGCAGCGAGTTGTTGTGATCTGGAACGCGCTGCCTGAAAGGGCGGTGGAAGCAGATTCAATAGTAACTTTCAAAAGAGAATTGGATAAATACTTAAAGATGACTCATTTTGCTGGGCTATGGGGAAAGAGTGGGACTAATTGGAGAGCTCTTTCAAAGAGCCGGCACAGTCACGATGGGCCGAATGGCCTCTTTCTGTGCTGTGAGATTCTTTGATTGACATGCACACTTTGCGTGAATGAGTTTTTGAGATTACCTGCCCAACGACAGTGTCTAATACTCACTTTTCATTTACCAATCTGATGTGCAGTTTCTTCCACATCTGGATTCCCAATTAGCCACATGTGGCTAGTGGCCAACGTATTGGGCAACTCTGGTCAATATTGACCCCTCGACCCGCCACTGCCTCGACCTCAAAGCACTCCCTGCTCTACCAGCGCAACGCTTACCTACTCTCTCCAAGAGCCAGCCTACGGCCTCTCCAGGAGGAGAAAGAAAGGCTTGCGTTTCGACACCAGCTCAGGACGTCCCAAAGTGCTTCACAGCCAATGAAGTACTTTTTGAAGTGCGGTCACTGTTGTAATGTAGGAAACGCGGCAGCCAACTTGCGCACAGCAAGCTCCCATGACTATGATAATGACACAGATCATCTGATTGAGGGATAGATATTGGGCCCAGGACACCGGGGTGAACTCCCCCTGCTCTTCTTCCAATAGTGGCCGTGGGATCTTTTACATCCACCTGAGAGGGCAGACGGGGCCTCGGTTTAATGTCTCATCCGAAAGACAGCACCTCTGACAGTGCGGTGCTCTCTCAGTGCTGCCCCTCCGACAGTGCGGCGCTCCCTCAGTGCCGCACCTCCGACAGTGCGGCGCTCCCTCAGTACTGGCCCTCCGACAGTGCGGCGCTCCCTCAGTACTGCCCCTCCGACAATGCGGCGCTCCCTCAGCACTGCCCCTCCGACAGTGCGGCGCTCCCTCAGTACCGCCCCTCCGACACTGCGGCGCTCCCTCAGTACCGCCCCTCCGACAGTGCGGCACTCCCTCAGTACCGCCCCTCCGACAGTGCGGCGCTCCCTCAGTACTGCCCCTCCGACAGTGCGGCGCTTCCTCAGTACTGCCCCTCCGACAGTGCGGCGCTCCCTCAGTACTGGCACTGGGTGTGTCGGTCTAGATTTTTGTGCTCAAGTCTCTGGAGTGGGTCTTGAATTCTCAACCTTCTGACTCCGAGGCGAGAGAGAGAGCGAGGGAGAGATGGCCAATTTAGTAGCGAGGTTAAGTAGAGATTATTGTTAGATTTAAAATGCTTAAAATTCTTTAAGAGGGAAAACAGTGAAAGCTTGTTTCTCCTGGTTGGCGAATCGGAAGCAAAGTGGGGTCAGACTGAGGATTATCCCTTGAAAAATGAAGGGGGGAGGAAGTAACAATGTTTCATAGAAAACATAGAAAAATAGGAGCAGGAGTCGGCCATTCGGCCCTTCGAGCCTGCTCCGCCATTCAATATGATCATGGCTGATCCTCTATCTCAATACCATATTCCTGCTCTCTCCCCATACCCCTTGATGCCTTTTGTGTCTAGAAATCTATCTATCTCCTTCTTAAATATATTCAGTGACTTGGCCTCCACAGCCTTCTGTGGTAGAGAATTCCACAGGTTCACCACCCTCCGAGTGAAGATATTTCTCCTCATCTCAGTCCTAAATGTCCTACCCCCTATCCTGAGACTGTGACCCCTCGTTCTAGACCCCCCCAGTCAGGGGAAACATCCTCCCTGCATCCAGTCTGTCTAGCCCTGTCAGAATTTTATACGTTTCAATGAGATCCCCTCTCATTCTTCTAAACTCTCGTGAATACAGGCCTAGTCGACCCAATCTCTCCTCATACGACAGTCCTGCCATCCCAGGAATCAGTCTGGTGAACCTTCGCTGCACTCTCTATGGCAAGTATATTCTTTCTTAGGTAAGGAGACCAAAACTGCACACAGTACTCCAGGTGTGGTCTCACCAAGGCCCTGTACAACTGCAGTAAGACATCCTTGCTCCTGAACTCAAATCCTCTTGCAATGAAGGCCAACATACCATTTGCCTTCCTAACTGCTTGCTGCACCTGCATGTTTGCTTTCAGTGACTGGTGTACAAGGACACCCAGGTCCCTTTGTACATCAACATTTCCCAATCTATCACCATTTAAGTAATACTCTACCTTCATGTTTTTCCTACCGAAGTGGATAACTTCACATTTATCCACGTTATACTGCATCTGTCATGTATTTGCCCACTCACTCAACTTGTCTAAATCACCTTGAAGCCTCTTTGCATCCTCCTCACAACTCACAATCCCACCTAGTTTCGTGTCCTCAGCAATCTTGGAAATATTCCACACAGAGGGTTATTGGATCATGGACCACAAGGAGTTCACCTGGTGGAGACTAGTTCGTCTTTTTGATGAGCTGTTGAAAGTTGAAGAGCTAGCACATAAACACCAACAACCTGCATTTATATAACGCCTTTAATGTAGTAAAACGTCCCAAGGCGTTTCACAGGAGCAATTATCAAAATTTGACACCGAGCCACATGAGATGCTCGGACAGGTGACCAAAAGCTTGGTCAAAGAGGTCGGTTTTAAGGAGCGTCTCAAAGGAGGAGAGAGAGGCGGAGAGGTTTAGGGAGGGAATTCCAGAGCTCGGGGCCCAGGCGGCTGAAGGCACGGCCGCCAATGGTGGAGCGATGGAAATCGGGGGATGCGCAAGAGGCCAGAATTGAAGGAGCGCAGAGATCTCGGGGGGGTTGTAGAGCTGGAGGAGGTTAGAGAGATAGGCCATAGAGGGATTTGAAAACAAGGAAGGAGAATCTTGAAATTGAGGCGTTGCCGGACCGGGAGCCAATGTAGGTCAGCGATGCACAGGGGGTGATGGGTGAATGGAACTTGGTGAGAGTTAGGACACGGGCAGCAGAGTGTTGGATGACCTCAAGTTTGCGGAGGGTAGAACGTGGGAGGCCAGCCAGGGGAGCGCTGGAACGGCCATGTCTAGAGGTAACAAAGGCACGGATGAGGACGATGGGCCGAGTGGGCTCTTTCTGTGCTGCAATGGCTCTGAAAAAAGTCGATGCATGGGATGGTTGGCGTGAGACCTGATCGGCAAGTATCGCCAACTGATGGCCTTAAGAATTGGGCCTCTCGCTGAGAAATTGTTGTGTTTTCCCTCAGGGGTTTAATCGTGTTGGCTCGAAACCAAAGTTACGGGATCGAGCCTCTTGCCGAGGACACGAATGATGTGCACCTTCTGTACAGCATACAGCCTGTCCACTTCAAGAAGAAACGGTGCGCTCTCAGCCACCCTTCCCTGGAACAGTCCGTTGACCTGGAGGAGGAGTCGCGTCTTCACAGGGTAGGACCTTGGACTGCAGCCAGATGTTATAATGGGAGAGTTAGGGGACTAGAGGGATGGGCTTTGATGGGAGAGTTACCGGACTAGAGGGATGGGCTTCGATGGGAGAGTTACCGGACTAGAGGGATGGGCTTCGATGGGAGAGTTAGGGGACTAGAGGGATAGAAACATAGAAACATAGAAAATAGGTACAGGAGTAGACCATTCGGTCCTTCGAGCCTGCACCGCCATTCAATGCGTTCATGGCTGAACATGCTACCTCAGTACCCCATTCCTGCTTTCTCGCCATACCCCTTGATCCCCCTAGTTGTGAGTGTTATATCTAACTCCCTTTTGAATATATTTAGCGAACTGGCCTCAACAACCTTCTGTGGAAGAGAATTCCATAGATTCACCACTCTCTGGGTGAAGAAGTTCCTCCTCAGCTCAGTCCTAAATGGCTTCCCCTTAATCCTTCGACTGTGACCCCTGGTTCTAGTTTTCCCTAACATTGGGAACATTCTGCCCGCATCTAATTTGTCTAAACCAGTCAGGATTTTAAATGTCTCTATAAGATCCCCCCTCATTCTTCTGAACTCCAGAGGATACAAGTTCAGTTGACCCAATCTTTCTTGATATGTCAGTCCGGCCATCCCAGGAATCAATCTAGTGAACCTTCGCTGCACTCCCTCAATAGCAAGAATGTCCTTCCTTAAGTTAGGAGACCATAACTGCGCACAATACTCCAGGTGTGGCCTCACCAAGGCCCTGTACAACTGCAGCATCACCTCCCTACTCCTGTACTCAAATCCCCTTACTATGAAGGCCATCATTCCGTTTGCTTTCTTGACTGCCTGCTGCACTTGCATTCCCACCTTCAGTGACTGATGTACCATGACGCCCAGGTCTCGTTGCACCTCCCCTTTCCCTAATCTGCCACCATTCAGGTAATAGTCCGCCTCTCTATTTTTACCACCAAAGTGGATAACCTCACATTTATCCACATTGTACTTCATCTGCCATACATTTGCCCATTCACCCAACCTGTCCAAGTCACTCTGTAGCCTCCTAGCATCCTCCCCATTGTTCACACTGCCTCCCAATTTAGTGTCATCCGCAAATTTGGAGATATTACATTTAATCCCTTCGTCCAAATCATTAATATATAATGTAAACAGTTGGGGTCCCAGCACCGAACCCTGCGGTACCCTGGGCTTCGATTCGAGAGTTAGGGGACTAGAGGGACGGGCTTCGATGGGAGAGTTAGAGGACTAGAGGGATGGGCTTCGATGGGCGATTTAGGGGACTAGAGGGATGGGCTTCGATGGGAGAGTTAGGGGACTAGAGGGACGGGCTTCGATGGGAGAGTTAGAGGACTAGAGGGATGGGCTTCGATGGGCGATTTAGGGGACTAGAGGGATGGGCTTCGATGGGAGAGTTAGGGGACTAGAGGGATGGGCTTCGATGGGAGAGTTAGGGGACTAGAGGGATGGGCTTCGATGGGAGAGTTAGGGAACTAGAGGGATGGGCTTTGATGGGAGAGTTAGGGGACTGGAGGGATGGGCTTCGATGGGAGAGTTAGGGGACGAGAGGGATGGGCTTCGATGGGAGAGTTAGGGGACTAGAGGGATGGGCTTCAGTGGGAGAGTTAGGGGACTAGAGGGACGGGCTTCGATGGGAGAGTTAGGAGACTAGAGGGACGGGCTTCGATGGGAGAGTTAGGGGACTAGAGGGATGGGCTTCGATGGGAGAGTTAGGGGACGAGAGGGATGGGCTTCGGTGCGAGAGTTAGGGTACTAGAGGGATGGGCTTCGATGGGAGAGTTAGGGGACTAGAGGGATGGGCTTCGATGGGAGAGTTAGGGGACGAGAGGGATGGGCTTCGGTGCGAGAGTTAGGGGACTAGAGGGATGGGCTTCGATGGGAGAGTTAGGGGACTAGAGGGATGGGCTTCGATGGGAGAGTTAGGGGACTAGAGGGATGGGCTTCGATGGGAGAGTTAGGGGACTAGAGGGATGGGCTTCGATGGGAGAGTTAGGGGACTGGAGGGATGGGCTTTGATGGGAGAGTTAGGAGACCTGAGGGATGGGCTTGATGGGCCAAATGGCCTTTTCATATTGTAGACATTTCTTTTGTTCCATTCTGAAATTGCTGATCTATTCCTATGGATGTCAGAGGAGCAGAGATCGATTTATTCACATACTCCGAATCGGCATCGTTGAAAATCTAATTTGTTTATTTCGCAGCGGAAGAGAGACATTTTGTCGGAAACCAAGTACATTGAGCTGGTGATGGTGGCTGACAATAGAGAGGTAAGCTGATCGACTCGGTGCTTCAGCCTCTGCCGCTCTCCGTAGCTCGATGAGTAGACTTCAAGTCGCAGGAAGTCCTGCTTAAAGTGGATGTTGCACTGGAGACCATTGGGTCCATGTCTGGTCACCGAAACATTGAAGTTGGTTAGGGGACCAGAGGGATGGGCTTCGATGGGAGAGTTCAATCAAAGCCCATTCCTCTCATCCCCTAACTCTCCCATCGAAACCCATCCCTCTAGTCCCCTAACTCTCCCATCGAAGCCCATCCCTCTAGTCCCCTAACTCTCCCATCGAAGCCCATCCCTCTAGTCCCCTAACTCTCCCATCGAAGCCCATCCCTCTAGTATCCTAACTCTCCCATTGAAGCCCATCCCTCTAGTCCCCTAACTCTCCCATCGAAGCCCATCCCTCTAGTCCCCTAACTCTCCCATCGAAGCCCATCCCTCTCATCCCCTAACTCTCCCATCGAAGCCCATCCCTCCAGTCCCCTAACTCTCCCATCGAAGCCCATCCCTCTAGTCCCCTAACTCTCCCATCGAAGCCCATCCCTCTCATCCCCTAACTCTCCCATCGAAGCCCATCCCTCTAGTCCCCTAACTCTCCCATCGAAGCCCATCCCTCTCATCCCCTAACTCTCCCATCGAAGCCCATCCCTCCAGTCCCCTAACTCTCCCATCGAAGCCCATCCCTCCAGTCCCCTAACTCTCCCATCGAAGCCCATCCCTCTCATCCCCTAACTCTCCCATCGAAGCCCATCCCTCCAGTCCCCTAACTCTCCCATCGAAGCCCATTCCTCTCGCCCCCTAACTCTCCCATCGAAGCCCATCCCTCTCATCCCCTAACTCTCCCATCGAAGCCCATTCCTCTCGCCCCCCCAGCAGAGAAGAATCACAAAGCTGACCCCCTGGTGTAGGAGGGGGTTGAGTTACGAGGGAAGGCTGAGGGGGCCTTTATTTTTTTCAGCCTCCGATGGAGGCTTTCATCTAGAAAGAAAGAACTTGCATTTATATAGCACCTTTCACGTCCTGGGGATGTCCCCCTTTTTTTGAAGTGTGGTCACTGTTGTAATGTTGGCAACACAGCAGTCAATTTGCGCACAGCAAGCCCCCACAAGGACCGAGGCTTTGTCTTCTCTCTCGGGTGGACGATAGGATTCCACGGCCACTATTGGAGGAAGAGCAGGGGCGGGGGGGGGAGTTCTCCCCGGTGTCCTGGGGCCAATATTTATCCCTCAACCAACATCGCTCAAAAAAACCAGACAATCCGGTCATTATCACATTGCTGTCTGTGGGAGCTTGCTGTGTGCAAATTGGCTGTCGCGTTTCCTACATTACAACAGTGACCACACTTCAAAAAGTACTTCATTGGCTGTAAAGCACTTTGGGACGTCCTGAGGTGGTGAAAGGGCGCTGGAGAAATACAAGTTCGTTCTTTTTAGGGGAGTGGAAGGTAAACCAGTTTTTAAAATTTGTTTTTATGGGATGTGGGCGTCGCTGGCAAAGCCAGCATTTATTGCCCATCCCTAATTGCCCCTTGAGAAGTTGGTGGTGAGCCTCCTTCTTGAACCGCTGCAGTCCGTGTGGTGAAGGTGCTCCCACAGTGCTGTTAGGGAGGGAGTTCCAGGATTTTGACCCAGCGACGATGAAGGAACGGCCCGATATATTTCCAAGTCAGGATGGTGTGTGACTTGGAGGGGAACTTGGAGGTGGTGGTGTTCCCATGCGCCTGCTGCCCTTGTCCTTCTAGGTGGAAGAGGTTGCGGGTTTGGGAGGTGCTGCCGAAGAAGCCTTGGCGAGTTGCTGCAGTGCATCTTGTAGATGGTACACACTGCAGCCACGGTGCGCCGGTGGTGGAGGGAGTGAATGTTTAAGGTGGCGGACGGGGTGCTAATCAAACGGGCTGCTTTGTCCTGGATGGTGTCGAGCTTCTTGAGTGGTAAGCCATTCCAGTAACAGTTGGGCTCTGTGCTGGTGAGGGACTGTAGACGTTCCCCGAATCGTTGAACTGGGATGGGCGAGTCTGTTTGTAACGCGGTAAATTATATTTGAATAATTTTCCCCCTTTTTCCGCAGTTTCGAGACTGTGGATATAACCTCAAGACCGTCCAGATGCGACTGTTGGAAATAGCAAACCAGGTGGATGCAGTGAGTACTGAACCTTCTAACCAGTCCTGCTCTGCGCGTGTCCATGCATGTGTGGCTCGATCTCCTCATTGCCTAGTCTCGTCTCTCCCCCCCCCCTCCCTATCTCTGTAACCTCCTCCAGCCCCACAACCCTCCCAGATCTCTGCGCTCCTCCAATTCTGGCCTCTCGCGCATCCCCCGATTTCCATCGCTCCACCATTGGCGGCCATGCCTTCAGCCGCCTGGACCCTAAGCTCTGGAATTCCCTCCCTAAACCTTTCCGCCTCTCTCTCTCTCCTCCTTTAAGACGCTCCTTAAACCCTACCTCAAGCTTTTGGTCGCCTGTCCCAATATTTCCTTATAGAATCATAGAATATTACAGCACAGAAGGAGGCCATTCAGCCCATTGAGTCTGGGCTGGCTCTTTCGAAGAGCAATCCAGTTAGTCCCTTCCCCTGTGCTCTTTCTCCACATCCCTGCAAATTTTTTCTCCTTCAAGTATTTATCCAATTCCCTTTTGCGGGCTACTATTGAATCTGTATCAACCACCCTATCGGGCGGTGCAGAGGTGATTCATGAGGATGTTGCCTGGAATGGGGCATTGTAGCGATGAGGAAAGATTGGAGAGGTTGCGATTGTTTTCTTTGGAACAGAGGAGACTGAGGGGAGATTTAATTGAGGTGTATAAAATTATGACGGGCCTAGATAGAGTGGATAGGAAGGACCGATTTCCCCTTAGCAGAGAGGTCAATAACCAGGGGGCAGAGATTTAAAGTCATTGGGAGAAGGATTAGAGGGGAGTTGAGGAGAACTTTTTTCACCCAGAGGGTGGTGGGGGTCTGGAACTCACTGCCTGAAAGGGTGGTAGAGGCGGAGACCCTCACTGCGTTTAAAAAGTACTTGGATATGCGCTTGAAGTGCCGTAACCTCCAGGGCTACGGACCAAGAGCTGGAAAGTGGGATTGGGCTGGATGGCTCTTTGTCGGCCGGCGTGGACACGATGGGCCGAATGGCCTCCTTCTGTGCCGTCGATTTCTATGATTCTATCATTCCAAATCCTGACCACTCGTTGCGTAAAAAGGTTGTTCCTCCTGTTGCCTCTGGTACTTTTGCCTGTAGCTCGGTGTCAAATTCTGTTTGCTAACGCGACTGTGAAGTGCCTCGGGGAGGTCTTACTACGTTAAAGGCGTAAGTTGTTGCCCGAACCCAACGCGGGGGAAAATAGGTGAAATTGCCGAATCACTAAAGATGATGTTGCCGCGACCAGTTTTACAGGGCGCTCAACATCCGTGTGGCCCTGGTTGGTGTGGAGGTGTGGAGCAAGGAGGACCCCTTTGAAATCGACAAGAGCCCCGGCGACACCTTGAAGCGCTTTCTGAAATGGAGGGAGGGCGACCTCCTGCCCAGGCTACACCACGACAACGCACAGCTGCTCATGTAAGTAACGCAGCCGGATTGAATGCGCGTCTCTTCATACCGTCACCGGACCGAAACTTAGGAAGCCGAGTTGGTTGGGACGGAGGGGATTCTCGCTGCCGTACGCACCCAGAAGCTGGGAGATGCAAAACGGAGCGCCACCACTGGCCGGAGGGTGTCATTACAGCGTGATGCATTTACATGGGAAATTTCCATGCTAAGTGTTGACATATAAGTTTATAATGGGGTAAAAAATGGCATGGGGAAGTAAGTGGAGACATAGGCCGGGATCTTACCTGAAGAGGCGCGTTGGGGGCGGGACTTTCGGGTTGTAGTCCCGCCCCCAGCGACGTCAGACGCACAGACGCTATTTTGCATCAATTGACCTTGTTAAGCCCGCCCTGCCAGTGTCCGATGACATCAGTTGATGACGTGTCATCTGCCGTTTTTTTTAAAGGGGCCACCACCATTTCTTTTTGACAGATGATTTTTTCAGTGTTTGACAGTATTGAGGTGCTGCAAACACTGACGATCACTGTACAAAGGTGAGCCCTTGAACCCGGGCTCTCCAGTGACTCTCTCCTTAGGCTAAAACAGATGGCAGCTGCAGGTGAGGTTACAGAAACGATCTGTCCCTGGTGAGAGAGGTTCTCCCAATGAAGTGGGACTACACAAGCACTTCAAAACTTGTCACGTACAGAAAATTCTAAACGCATTAAAAATGATTTTCCCAACATTTTCTTCCCTCTGCAACTCACCAGTGTCCCATTGGATCCTTCACACCACTTCTGCAGCTGTCATCTATACACAAACATTACAGTAATCGCCCCCATAAGATTTGTGAGGTATTGTGGACAGTTGAGTTCCCAATTACACAGAATTAAATAGAATATACAGAGCAAAAGCAGGCCATTCGGCCCAAACAGGCCCGAAGGCCCTTGATCTGGTCGTCTGTGGTCGGCCGGTGTGGCCCGAGAGGGAAACACTGAACTCTTCAACCCTGTGTTGGTCGCCTCCGAGTCAGAAGGTCGTGGGTTCGAGCCCCACTCCAGAGACTTGAGCCCGTTATCCAGGCCGACGCTCCCAGTGCAGTATTGAGGGAGCGCTGCACTGTCAGAGGGGCAGTACTGAGGGAGCGCCGCACTGTCGGAGGGGCGGTACTGAGGGAGCGCTGCACTGTCGGAGGGGCAGTACTGAGGGAGCGCCGCACTGTCGGAGGGGCAGCACTGAGGGAGCGCCGCACTGTCGGAGGGGCGGTACTGAGGGAGCGCTGCACTGTCGGAGGGGCGGTACTGAGGGAGCGCCGCACTGTCGGTGGGGCAGTACTGAGAGGGGGCAGTACTGAGAGGGTGCCGCACTGTCGGAGGGCAGTACTGAGGGAGCGCCGCACTGTCGGAGGGGCAGTACTGAGGGAGCGCCGCACTGTCGGTGGGGCAGTACTGAGAGGGGGCAGTACTGAGAGGGTGCCGCACTGTCGGAGGGGCAGTACTGAGGGAGCGCCGCACTGTCGGAGGGGCAGTACTGAGGGAGCGCCGCACTGTCGGAGGGGCAGTACTGAGGGAGCGCCGCATTTGACGTGGGTATTTGACGCTGCTTGCCAATTGAGCTGGTGCGCTAGGCCCATGCGTCTAAAGAGCGGGTGGAAGATAATTAATCACCTATTGACTTTTTTTTCCCCAGAGGGGGCACGTTCCAAGGTGGCACGGTTGGCATGGCGTCTCAGAGCTCCATGTGTTCCAGGGATCGTTCGGGTGGAGTCAATGTGGTGAGGGAATTATTTATACTTGGGGCGGTGGCGGGGTGGGGTGGGGCTGTCTGTGAAGCCTGAGGCCCAAGTGACCCAGGGCTACGAGTCATCTTCTCAAAGGATCCTGGGTGGGAAAAAAATCTGCCAATTGAGGCATAGAGTACAAAAGCAAGGACATTATGATGAACCTGTATAAAACACTGGTTCGGCCTCAACTGGAGTATTGTGTCCAATTCTGGGCACCGCACTTTAGGAAGGATGTGAAGGCCTCCGAGAGGGTACAGAAAAGATTAACCAGAATGATTCCAGGGATGAAGGACTTCAGTTACATGGATAGACTGGAGAAGCTGGGGTTGTTCTCCTTCGAGCAGAGAAGATTGAGAGGAGATTTCGACCGTTGGCCCCCGCTGGAAGGCGCGGGAGGAGCCCCTGCCCCAAACGCACGTGGTTCCCCTCCGGGTTGAATAGCCGCCTCTCACACAAGATCCAGCACCGTGAGGAAAGTGGAGGACGGGAGGAGAAGGAACGAGGTAGAATTCCATATTGTCAAGTCGACGCTCATCGCTGTTTTCCAAATCCCATCTAAAGTTGGCCCAATTATTCTACAATATTCCTTGTACGTTACTCCCCGCCCCCCCCCCCCCCTCCCTCCCTCCACCCACCCTACCCACCTATAGCCCAGTGAATCTGTAATACTCCAGGGCACTGTTGACTATTGGCCATCCAGCCTTTGTAACTGTTAAGTCCTGGAGAGATGGACCTTCCTCTGGTGGTTGGAACACTTCCCACGGGGCATCGGATAATCTTCTCAGTCAAACCTCCTAATAGGGAGCTTAGTCCGAGCTCAATAACAACATCTTTCATTTACACAGCGCCTTTAACGCAGTAAAACGTCCCAGGGCGCTTCACAGGAGCGATTATCAGACAAAATTTGACCCCGAGCCACATAAGGAGATATTAGGACAGGTGACCAAAAGCTGGGTCAAAGAGGGAGGTTTTAAGGAGCGTCTTAAAGGAGGAAAGAGAGGCGGAGAGGTTTAGGGAGGGAATTCCAGAGCTCAGGGCCCAGGCAGCTGAAGGCACGGCCGCCAATGGTGGAGCGATGGAAATCGGGGGGGGATGCTCAAGAGGCCAGAATTGGAGGAGCGCAGAGATCTCGGAGGGTTGTAGGGCCGGAGGAGGAGGTCACAGAGATGGGGAGAGGGGGCGAATTTTAAAGGATGAGGATTTTAGGATCGAGGTGTGGCCGGACCGGGAGCCAATGTAGGTCAGCGAGCAGAGGACATGTCGCAGGAAGCTGGCCAGTTAGACCTGGGGGCTGGGGGTCGTCTCTAAGCTCTACCAACCTGTGCTAACTTTCTCTGGGCTTTGGTGACGTGCTGATAGCTGGACAAGGTGGCGAGATAAAAGATTAACAGTCCCAATATAAACAGGATGGCTTTGAAGTATCTTGGCAGGAAAGCATAGCTTGACCTCTGATATATAAGAAATACATGGCTGTAGTGACGTTGGCTGTGAGTTTATTGAAGTGCAACTTTAGGGTAATATATAGGGGTAGAGGGATCCATTAGCTATAGTATAGAAAGATGAGGGTCGATAAAGCCCGTTCTTCACAGATGTTAGTAACAGATCAGGAAGTCTTGTTTAAGGGAAGTATCTTTGGGGTAAACAACTATAATTGTTTACATGAATAGTCTGTCTACAAAGGATTTGGGAATAGATACATCATGAGGTCTTATCTTTGATGTCGGCAAAATATGGTGTATCAAGGAACGTGGTTTTCAACAGTAATTCACAGGGCTCGAAAGTTACAGAAACCGAAAAGCCACCCCCTGATTCGCGTTGGGTTGATCCTGCAACCTAAGTATCACAGGAGCAGGAGGAGGCCATTCAGCCCCTTGAGCCTGTTCCGCCATTCAATCAGATCATGGCTGATCTGCGACCTAACTCCATCTACCTGCCTTTGCCCCATATCCCTTAATACCTTCGGTTAACAAAAATCTATCGATCTCAGATTTAAAATTAACAATTGATTTAGCATCAATTGCAGTTTGCGGAAGAGAGTTCCAAACCTCTACCACCCTTTGTGTGTAGAAGTGTTTCCTAACTTCACTCCTGAAAGGTCTGGCTCTAATTTTTAGACTCTGTCCCCTAGTCCTAGACTCCCCAACCGGCAGAAATAGTTTCTTTCTCTCTCTCACTCTCTCTACCCTCTCAGTTCCCCTTAGTATCTTGAAAACATTGATCAAGTCAACACTTAACCTTCTAAATTCCAGGGAATACAACCCTAGTTTGTGTAATCTCTCCTCGTAACTTAACCCTTGGAGTCCAGTATCAATAAAGCCTGCTCCAAATGCTATAGACTGCGAAGTGTCTCGAGCTTACTCAAACCGTGTTGTTGTGAACCATAGAAGGAAGGAGGTTGAACGCTAGCGATGATCCCAGGAGGTGAAAGGATATTTACTAGTCCTAGTCCCTTGAGGGCTACCCCGGATCAGGCGTATTTCTCAGATGTTCACCTTCAACTAAAGTTTGGGGTAGCCGAATCCTAAAGACGCTTTATTGGGTCTAAAGGTCCGGGCTATCTCTCCCTAAAGGGAAGGAGCAACCCGAGAGTGTTACCGTCCTCCAGGTAGCACTTTTAATAAGTTTAGCTAGACTGTAACGTCCCGGATATTATGAGGGTCCGGAGATCTCCTTCAGAAATGTAACTCTTCACCAAAGAGTGTACAAAGATTAAGTTCGTGAGTTATTGATACAGAAGACTTATGTGAGACAATTCTAAAAATATATAGAGATTTATTAAAAGAACCGACATGCACTTTACAGTTGGTGAATCAGTCAATCGCAACGTTAACAGTTCTAAAAAGAGAAAAAATACGATCTTATTTTTAACAGAGAATCTTACTTTTAAATCTTAACTTCGCTACAGTATTACAGTTCTTAAAATTTTCTGTACAGGATATCCATCAATATCAAAATACCTTTGATCCCCAAGGTGCAAAGAGTGGAAGACTACAGAGCCGCCTCTGTAGCCGAGAATCGCTTTGCCCGATTAAAGCGAGTCTGAAATCTCATTTGAGACTTCCAATATTTATACCCTTTTTCAGTTGTATCCCGTAAGGTTTCTGCTGATCCAAGTTAATTATCACTATTCATCTTTCTGCTGACCTCTTGCAATTCTTACTGCCACATCGGCAATAGTGATTGGGAGTTTTTACCATATGGGTGTGAAGGCAGATGTCCCTTATTTTGTGTGTCATCTTTACGGGGGCAGATGTTCCTTATCTTATGTGCCATCTTTAAGAGGTTTAATTTAAATCACTTATGTTCCCAAAAGGTCAGCCACTCGGAGCCACCCATTCTTCTGTTTCAATAAGGTTACTTATTCAGGGTCAACAAGTTGTCCTGTTTCAATAGCCAGAATTCTTTCATAGCCATTTCATAGTTAGGTTTCTGAATTTCCAAACCCAGTTTGTCATGTTCCAAAGATGAGAAGTCGCACAACACCAGGTTATAGTCTAACAGTTTTATTTGAAATCACGAGCTTTCGGAGCGCTGCTCCTTCGTCAGGTGAAGTGAGGGAATACAAATCAGCAAAGCATATATAGACAGAGAACAATGTGTTTCTGACTGCCCTCCATCACACCTCGGCAGAGATACAATCAGTCAGGAAGGAATTACATCAAAGACTCCCTCACTTTACCTGAAGAAGGAGCAGCGCTCCGAAAGCTCGTGATTTCAAATAAAACTGTTGGACTATAACCTGGTGTTGTGCGACTTCTCACATTTGTCCACCCCAGTCCAACACCGGCATCTCCGCATCACGTTCCAAAGAATTTATAAGGTAGAGTTCCTTATAAGGTACTCTTCAGTGTCAACCACTGTCTTATCTCAACGAGGCCAGATTTCTTTCATAAGATAGTGTATTTTTCGAAAAAGGCTAAATAGTGTTTTTTTTTCTAAAAAGGTTATAGAGTATATTGCGTCACAGAGGCTCACTCATCTTGTCCTTTACCCTAGGATCACTCTGTCAGTGTGCTGGGAGTAGCATCGACTGTGGCCCATGAACTGGGGCATAATCTTGGAATCAGTCACGACACAGACGACCGGCGGTGCACCTGTTTGAACCCGAAGCGGTTGGGAGGCTGCATTATGGAGCCGTCGACGGGGTATGACTGCAGCGCACCGCGGCGCTTAACCTGGAAGGTCCTGGCGCGATTTGAAAAGACCCGCGCTTCTGTAGTCGGAGGGCCGTGGGTTCGAGTCCCCACTCCAGAGACTTGAGCCCAAAAATCCAGGCTGACACTCCCAGTGCAGGGCAAAGGGAGCGCCGCACTGTCGGAGGGGCGGTACTGAGGGAGCGCCGCACTGTTGGAGGGGCGGTACTGAGGGAGCGCCGCACTATCGGAGGGGCAGTACTGAGGGAGCGCCGCACTGTCGGAGGGGCCGTACTGAGGGAGCGCCGCACTGTCGGAGGGGCAGTACTGAGGGAGCGCCGCACTGTCTGAGGGGCAGTACTGAGGGAGCGCCGCACTGTCGGAGGGGCAGTACTGAGGGAGCGCCGCACTGTCGGAGGGGCAGTACTGAGGGAGCACCGCACTGTCGGAGGGGCAGTACTGAGGGAGCGCCGCACTTTCGGAGGGGCAGTACTGAGGGAGCGCCGCACTTTCGGAGGGGCAGTACTGAGGGAGCGCCGCACTTTCGGAGGGGCAGTACTGAGGGAGCGCCGCACTTTCGGAGGGGCAGTACTGAGGGAGCGCCGCACTTTCGGAGGGGCAGTACTGTGGGAGCGCCGCACTGTTGGAGGGGCGGTACTGAGGGAGCTCTGCACTGTCGGAGGGGCAGTACTGAGGGAGCGCCGCACTTTCGGAGGGGCAGTACTGAGGGAGCGCCGCACTGTCGGAGGGGCAGTACTGAGGGAGCGCCGCACTGTCGGAGGGGCAGTACTGAGGGAGCGCCGCACTGTCGGAGGGGCAGTACTGAGGGAGCACCGCACTTTCGGAGGGGCAGTACTGAGGGAGCACCGCACTGTTGGAGGGGCAGTACTGAGGGAGCGCCACACTGTCGGAGGGGCGGTACTGAGGGAGCGCCGCACTGTCGGAGGGGCCGTCTTTCGGATGAGAGGTTAAACCGAGGCCCTGTCTGCTCTCTCAGGTGGACGTAAAAGATCCCACGGCCACTATTGGAAGAAGAGCAGGGGGAGTTCTCCCCGGTGTCCTGGGGCCAATATTTATCCCTCAACCAACATCACTAAAACAGATGATCTGGTCATTATCACATTGCTGTTTGTGGGAGCTTGCTGCGTGCAGATTGATGAGACAGTGTAGAGGGAGCTTTACTCTGTATCTAACCCATGCTGTACCTGCCCTGGGAGTGTTGGAAGGGACAGTGTAGAGGGAGCTTTACTCTGTATCTAACCCGTGCTGTACCTGCCCTGGGGGTGTTTGATGGGACAGTGTAGAGGGAGCTTTACTCTGTATCTAACCTGTGCTGTACCTGCCCTGGGAGTGTTTGATGGGACAGTGTAGAGGGAGCTTTACTCTGTATCTAACCCATGCTGTACCTGCCCTGGGAGTGTTGGAAGGGACAGTGTAGAGGGAGCTTTACTCTGTATCTAACCTGTGCTGTACCTGCCCTGGGAGTGTTTGATGGGACAGTGTAGAGGGAGCTTTACTCTGTATCTAACCTGTGCTGTACCTGCCCTGGGAGTGTTTGATGGGACAGTGTAGAGGGAGCTTTACTCTGTATCTAACCTGTGCTGTACCTGCCCTGGGAGTGTTTGATGGGACAGTGTAGAGGGAGCTTTACTCTGTATCTAACCTGTGCTGTACCTGCCCTGGGAGTGTTTGATGGGACAGTGTAGAGGGAGCTTTAATCTGTATCTAACCCGTGCTGTACCTGCCCTGTGAGTGTTTGATGGGGACAGTGTAGAGGGAGCTTTACTCTGTATCTAACCCGTGCTGTACCTGCCCTGTGAGTGTTTGATGGGGACAGTGTAGAGGGAGCTTTACTCTGTATCTAACCCGTTCTGTACCTGCCCTGTGAGTGTTTGATGGGGACAGTGTAGAGGGAGCTTTACTCTGTATCTAACCCGTGCTGTACCTGCCCTGGGAGTGTTTGATGGGACAGTGTAGAGGGAGCTTTACTCTGTATCTAACCCGTGCTGTACCTGCCCTGGAAGTGTTTGATGGGACAGTGTAGAGGGAGCTTTACTCTGTATCTAACCCGTGCTGTACCTGCCCTGGGAGTGTTTGATGGGACAGTGTAGAGGGAGCTTTACTCTGTATCTAACCCGTGCTGTACCTGCCCTGGGGGTGTTTGATGGGACAGTGTAGAGGGAGCTTTACTCTGTATCTAACCTGTGCTGTACCTGCCCTGGGAGTGTTTGATGGGACAGTGTAGAGGGAGCTTTACTCTGTATCTAACCCATGCTGTACCTGCCCTGGGAGTGTTGGAAGGGACAGTGTAGAGGGAGCTTTACTCTGTATCTAACCTGTGCTGTACCTGCCCTGGGAGTGTTTGATGGGACAGTGTGGAGGGAGCTTTACTCTGTATCTAACCCCGTGCTGTACCTGCCCTGGGAGTGTTTGATGGGACAGTGTAGAGGGAGCTTTACTCTGTATCTAACCTGTGCTGTACCTGCCCTGGGAGTGTTTGATGGGACAGTGTGGAGGGAGCTTTACTCTGTATCTAACCCGTGCTGTACCTGCCCTGGGAGTGTTTGATGGGACAGTGTAGAGGGAGCTTTACTCTGTATCTAACCCGTGCAGTACCTGCTTTGAGGAAAGGCGTATTGAAGCTCTCTCTCTGTCTCCCTCTGCCAGCTTCCTCCCAGGTCAAGCCTTCAGCAGTTGCAGTCGGGACGATCTGGAAAGAAGCCTGAAGCACGGGGGAGCAATGTGTCTGTTCAACTTCCCCGCCTCGGTCCAGCTCTTCGGGGGGCAGCGGTGCGGCAACCTGTACGTGGAGGAAGGAGAGGAGTGTGACTGCGGACTGGCGGATGTGAGGAGGATGCAGAAATGTCTTGACTTAATGACGCAGGAGATATTAGTGTCCATGGGGGGACGGTAGGGATGGGGGCTGGCTTGGGCACCTACCATGGGATTGAACGCTGGCAGAACAATGGGCATTGATGACCAGATGGGCCTTGGTGATGGGATGGGTCCCCGATGATGGGATGGCTCGCTGTTTGCGATCTGTATTTCCTTCCTGCAGTGAGGAACAATGAGCGGGCATCTTTACTCCCTTCCCCTCCCCTCCCGCGGGCGCTGACTCTTGCTGGACCACAGTTCCAAGGCTGGTGCCCCGCAACCCCCCGAGACATTGTCTAAAGGGGCCGTCCGATGCGGTGAGCTTTGGCCGTCTATTTGGCCAAGGGAGGCATTGCCTAAAGCCTGATCCTTTCATCGTCAGACGTCCCGCACGCTATTGTCCAACAGGAGGGAGCGACCATTTGGATTATTTCTTCCTTGTACCCCTTTCCTTTCTTAGCCCAGGGGCGCTCAGACCAATGGCAGCATCCTTCCTGTCCAGACTGATGCCAGGAAGTGAACCTGTGACCTTAGTAACTCACCCTGTGCTGCATTTATCCACTTGCTCTTTGAGGAGGTGAACGGCTCCTCGTATTTGAAAGGCTGAGGGATAAAATGCCGATTGGAGTTTCCCCAGGCCTTGGCGTCGCCATGGGAACCGTGTAGGCCCCGGAAGCCGTTTGGTGACCTGTCGTGTCTTTTTTTCCCCGTGTCAGGAGTGCGCTGATCCCTGCTGCAACGCCACCAGCTGTAGACTGGTTCCGGGGGCCGAGTGTTCCTCCGAAGGAGCCTGCTGCGACAACTGCAAGGTACGTGTCACCGATCGGTAATCCTCGCCTGCGTTGCCGCGCCCGGAGCTCGGCCTAGTCGCTGGTCTTGTGAAGGGAGGCAGAATTGACATCCGAAGAAGCGATCGCAGGATTGCAACAGTGGGCGGGGGGGGGTTGGGGGAGAGTAATTAATGGTACATCGGTTCCTCCTCCTCGATCTACTCATCATAGGAGGAGGCCATTCAGCCCCTCGAGCCTGTTCCGCCATTCAGTCAGATCACGGCTGATCTGTATCTTAACTCCACCTACCCACCTTGGTTCCATAACCCTTAACACCCTTACCCAACAAAAATCTATCAATCTCAGTTTTTGAAATTTTCAATTGTCCCCCTCCCCGGCCTCGACAGCCTTTTGGGGGAGAGAGTTCCAGATTTCCACCCCCCTTTTGTGTGAAGAAGTGCTTCCTGACGTTATGAGGAGAGGTTGAGTAGGTTGGGCCTCTACTCATTGGAATTCAGAAGAATGAGAGGCGATCTTATCGAAACATATAAGATTGTGAGAGGACTTGATTGGGTGGAGGCGGGGAGGATGTTTCCACTGATGGGTGAGACTAGAACTAGGGGGCATAATCTTAGAATAAGGGGCTGCCGTTTCAAAACTGAGATGAGGAGAAACTTCTTCACTCAGAGGGTAGTAAATCTATGGAATTTGCTACCTCAGAGAGCTGTGGAAGCTGTGACATTAAATAAATTTAAAACGGAGATAGACAGTTTCCTAGCTGATAAGGGAATTAAGGGTTATGGGGAGCGGGCAGGGGAGTGGACGTGAGTCTAGGTTCGGATCAGCCATGATCCTATTGAATGGCGGAGCAGGCCCGAGGGGTCGTATGGCCTACTCCTGCTCCTACTTCTTATGTTCTTATGTCACCCCTGAACGGCGAGGACGTCAACAGGAATCCACCTCCGCTCCTCTTCCCGTGTGAGTGGCTCGAGAATCCCATGTGAGGCTCCCGTTAGGACCTAGACGGAGTGGACTCTGAATGAGATGGACCTCGCCCCCACAGGAGTGGTGGAGGCGAAGAGCACAGATGCATTCAAGGGGAAGCTGGATAAGCACGAGGGCGAAGGGCATAGAAGGATATGGGAATGGGGTGAGCGGGAGAGGGGTGGGAGGAGGCTTGAGTGGACCAGTTGGGCCGAATGGCCTGTTTCTACAACATAACATAAGAATTAGGAGCAGGAGTCGGCCAGTTGGCCCCTCGAGCCTGCTCCACCATTCAATAAGATCATGGCTGATCTTCGACCTCAACTCCACCTTCCCGCCCGATCCCCATATCCCTTGGTTCCCTTAATATTCAAAAATCTCTCGATCTCTGTCTTGAATATACTCACAAGCTTTCGGAGCGCTGCTCCTTCGTCAGGTGAAGTAAAGGAATAAAGCTGTTGGACTATAACCTGGTGTTGTGCGACTTCTCACATTTGTCCACCCCAGTCCAACACCAGCATCTCCGCATCTTGAATATACTCAACGACTGAGCCTCCACAGCCCTCTGGGGTAGAGAATTCCAAAGATTCACCACCCTCTGAGTGAAGAAATTTCTCCTCATCTCAGTCCTAAATGGCCGACCCCTTATTCTGAGACTGTGACCCCTGGTTCTAGACTCCCCAGCCAGGGGGAAACATCCTCCCTGCATCTACCCTGTCAAGCCCTGTAAGAATTTTGCATGTTTCAATGAGATCACCTCTCATTCTTCTAAACTCTAGAGAATATAGGCCTAGTCTACACAATCTCTCCTCATAGGACAATTCCCCCATCCCAGGCACCAGTCTGGGGAACCTTCGTTGCACTCCCTCTATGGCAAGTATATCCTTCCTTAGGTAAGGAGACCAAAACTGTACACAGTACTCCAGGTGTGGTCTCATCAGGGCCCTATATAATTGCAGTAAGACGTCTTTACTCTTGTACTCAAATCCTCTTGGAATAAAGGCCAACATACCATTTGCTTTCCTAATTGCTTGCTGTACCTGCATGTTAACTTTCAGTGATTCGTGTACAAGGACACCCAGGTCAACTCTGAACACCAACTGACCTAAGAAAACTACTAGGCACTTGGTCTAAGCATTAAACAAAGCTTTAATCAACTGTTTTACAACATGGAGGTGTAGTTGTGTCCTTCAAAGTTCCTGTTGAGGAATGTCCTAAGCAAGCTGGGCCCATGCCCGAGTATTTATACTCTCCCTGGACAGCGCCACCAGCAGGCCGCCCAGTATTACTTCATACATGAATGACCAGATTCATGTCGCCAACATTTCCCAATCTCTCTCCATTTTAAAAAATACTCTGGATTTGCCTAAATGTAGATTAAAGTCCCCCATTTCTGTGCTACAAATACTTTTTCTTGTCCCGGGGAAGGACATACACCGGGTGGATGTTAAACGAGGGGGATAAGTGATCTCTTTTTTTCCCCCCTTTCACCCTACAGTTGAAACGCACGGCCACCATTTGCCGGGTCCCGCTGGGAGATTGCGACTTGCCTGAGTACTGCACCGGGGTCTCGCCCTACTGTCCCCCCAACGTCTTCCGCAAGAATGGCGACACCTGCGACAGCCGACGCGCCTACTGCTACAACGGGGCGTGCCTGACCTTTGAACTGCAGTGCCAGGTACTCTGGGGCCCAGGTGAGCAGGTCTTGAGACCGTTTTTCTTTTTTTTTCAAGGTGCGAGGTTCAATGAGGCAGAGAGAGGCCGTTCTTTGGTTGAGCTGTCCAATCAGTCCCGCTCGCCCCCCCCCACCTCGCTCTTTCCTCCCGGTCCCTGCAAGTGTTTCATTTTGGACACCCACCTCCGCTCCCATCGCCAAGACTGATTCCTTTCACCTCCGTAACATCGCCCTTCTCCACCCCTACCTCAGCCTATCTAGAAACATAGAAAAATAGGAGCAGGAGTAGGCCATTCGGCCCTTCGAGCCTGCTCCGCCATTCAATATGATCACGGCTGATCCTCTATCTCAATACCATATTCCCGCTCTCTTCCCCCCCCATACCTCTTGATGCCTTTGTGTCTAGAAATCTATCTATCTCTCCTTCTTAAATATATTGGCCTCCACAGCCTTCTGTGGTAGAGAATTCCACAGGTTCACCATCCTGAGTGAAGAAATTTCTCCTCATCTCAGTCCTAAATGTCCTACCCCGTATCCTGAGACTGTGACCCCTCGTTCTAGACCCCCCCCCCCCCACCAGCCAGGGGAAACATCCTCCCTGCATCCAGTCTGTCTAGCCCTGTCAGAATTTTATACGTTTCAATGAGATCCCCCTCTCATTCTTCTAAACTCTAGTGAATACAGGCCTAGTCGACCCAATCTCTCCTCATACGACAGTCCTGCCATCCCAGGAATCAGTCTGGTGAACCTTCGCTGCACTCCCTCTATGGCAAGTATATCCTTTCTTAGGTAAGGAGACCAAAACTGCACACACTACTCCAGGTGTGGTCTCACCAAGGCCCTGTATAACTGCAGTAAGACATCCTTGCTCCTGTACTCAAATCCTCTTGCAATGAAGGCCAACATACCATTTGCCTTCCTAACTGCTTGCTGCACCTGCATGTTTGCTTTCAGTGACTGGTGTACAAGGACACCCAGGTCCCTTTGTACATCAACATTTCCCAATCTATCACCATTTAAATAATACTCTGCCTTTCTGTTTTTCCTACCGAAGTGGATAACTTCACATTTATCCACGTTATACTGCATCTGTCATGTATTTGCCCACCTGCTGAAACCCTCATCTGTGCCTTTGCATAAGACAATAAGAAATAGGAACAGGAGTCGGCCATACGGCCCCTCGAGCATGATTCGATAAGATCATGGCTGATCTTCGACCTCAACTCCACTTTCCCGCCTCACTTTGTTACCTCCAGACTCCCGACTATTCCAAATCTCTCCTGGCCGGCCTCCCACCTTCCACCCTCCCTAAACCTCAGCTCATCCAATACTCTGCTGCCCCGTGTCCTAACTCGCACCGAGTCCCGTTCGCCCATCGCCCCCTGTGCTCACTGACCGACACTGGCTCCCGGTCCGGCAACGCCTCGATTTTAAAATCCTCACCCTTGCGTTCAAATCCCTCCATGGTCTCCTCGCCCCCACCCTAATTCTGTAACGTCCTCCAGCCCAAAAACCCCCTGGGATCTCTGCGCTCCTCCAATTCTGGCCTCTTGTCCACCCCCTTGTGTGGACCAGTGAGAGGGTGGGTTTTGTATTGTCCGGTGAGAGGGTGGGTTATGTATTGTCCAGTGAGGGGATGGGTTATGTATTGTCCGGTGAGAGGGTGGGTTATGTATTGTCCAGTGAGAGGGTGGGTTATGTATTGTCCAGTGAGAGGCTGGGTTATGTATTGTCCAGTGAGGGGCTGGGTTATGTATTGTCCAGTGAGGGTGGGTTATGTATTGTCCGGTGAGAGGGTGGGTTATGTATTGTCCAGTGAGAGGCTGGGTTATGTATTGTCCGGTGAGAGGCTGGGTTATGTTGTCCAGTGAGAGGCTGGGTTATGTTGTCCAGTGAGAGGCTGGGTTATGTATTGTCCAGTGAGAGGCTGGGTTATGTTGTCCAGTGAGAGGGTGGGTTATGTATTGTCCAGTGAGGGGCTGGGTTATGTATTGTCCAGTGAGGGGCTGGGTTATGTATTGTCCAGTGAGAGGCTGGGTTATGTATTGTCCAGTGAGTGGCTGGGTTATGTATTGTCCAGTGAGTGGCTGGGTTATGTATTGTCCAGTGAGTGGCTGGGTTATGTATTGTCCAGTGAGAGGCTGGGTTATGTATTGTCCGGTGAGAGGGTGGGTTATGTATTGTCCGGTGAGAAGGTGGGTTATGTATTGTCCGGTGAGGGGCTGGGTTATGTATTGTCCAGTGAGAGGCTGGGTTATGTTGTCCAGTGAGAGGCTGGGTTATGTTGTCCAGTGAGAGGGTGGGTTATGTATTGTCCAGTGAGGGGCTGGGTTATGTATTGTCCAGTGAGAGGCTGGGTTATGTGTTGTCCAGTGAGGGTGGGTTATGTATTGTCCAGTGAGGGGCTGGGTTATGTTGTCCAGTGAGAGGCTGGGTTATGTATTGTCCAGTGAGGGTGGGTTATGTATTGTCCAGTGAGGGGCTGGGTTATGTTGTCCAGTGAGGGTGGGTTATGTATTGTCCAGTGAGAGGGTGGGTTATGTGTTGTCCAGTGAGAGGCTGGGTTATGTATTGTCCAGTGAGAGGGTGGGTTATGTATTGTCCAGTGAGAGGCTGGGTTATGTATTGTCCAGTGAGAGGCTGGGTTATGTATTGTCCAGTGAGGGGCTGGGTTATGTATTGTCCAGTGAGAGGCTGGGTTATGTATTGTCCAGTGAGAGGGTGGGTTATGTATTGTCCAGTGAGAGGCTGGGTTATGTTGTCCAGTGAGAGGCTGGGTTATGTATTGTCCAGTGAGAGGCTGGGTTATGTATTGTCCAGTGAGAGGCTGGGTTATGTATTGTCCAGTGAGAGGGTGGGTTATGTATTGTCCAGTGAGAGGGTGGGTTATGTATTGTCCGGTGAGAGGGTGGGTTATGTATTGTCCGGTGAGAAGGTGGGTTATGTATTGTCCAGTGAGAGGCTGGGTTATGTATTGTCCAGTGAGAGGCTGGGTTATGTATTGTCCGGTGAGAGGGTGGGTTAAGTATTGTCCAGTGAGAGGCTGGGTTATGTATTGTCCAGTGAGAGGCTGGGTTAAGTATTGTCCAGTGAGAGGCTGGGTTATGTATTGTCCAGTGAGAGGCTGGGTTATGTATTGTCCAGTGAGAGGCTGGGTTATGTATTGTCCAGTGAGAGGCTGGGTTATGTTGTCCAGTGAGAGGCTGGGTTATGTATTGTCCAGTGAGAGGCTGGGTTATGTTGTCCAGTGAGAGGCTGGGTTATGTTGTCCAGTGAGAGGCTGGGTTATGTTGTCCAGTGAGAGGCTGGGTTATGTATTGTCCAGTGAGAGGCTGGGTTATGTTGTCCAGTGAGAGGCTGGGTTATGTATTGTCCAGTGAGAGGCTGGGTTATGTATTGTCCAGTGAGAGGCTGGGTTATGTATTGTCCAGTGAGAGGCTGGGTTATGTATTGTCCAGTGAGAGGCTGGGTTATGTTGTCCAGTGAGAGGCTGGGTTATGTATTGTCCAGTGAGAGGCTGGGTTATGTTGTCCAGTGAGAGGCTGGGTTATGTTGTCCAGTGAGAGGCTGGGTTATGTTGTCCAGTGAGAGGCTGGGTTATGTTGTCCAGTGAGAGGCTGGGTTATGTTGTCCAGTGAGAGGCTGGGTTATGTTGTCCAGTGAGAGGCTGGGTTATGTATTGTCCAGTGAGGGTGGGTTATGTATTGTCCAGTGAGGGTGGGTTATGTATTGTCCAGTGAGAGGGTGGGTTATGTATTGTCCAGTGAGGGTGGGTTATGTATTGTCCAGTGAGGGTGGGTTATGTATTGTCCAGTGAGGGTGGGTTATGTATTGTCCAGTGAGAGGGTGGGTTATGTATTGTCCAGTGAGGGTGGGTTATGTATTGTCCAGTGAGGGTGGGTTATGTATTGTCCAGTGAGGGGCTGGGTTATGTATTGTCCAGTGAGGGTGGGTTATGTATTGTCCAGTGAGAGGGTGGGTTATGTATTGTCCAGTGAGAGGCTGGGTTATGTATTGTCCAGTGAGAGACTGGGTTATGTATTGTCCAGTGAGAGGGTGGGTTATGTATTGTCCAGTGAGGGTGGGTTATGTATTGTCCAGTGAGAGGGTGGGTTATGTATTGTCCAGTGAGGGTGGGTTATGTATTGTCCAGTGAGGGTGGGTTATGTATTGTCCAGTGAGAGGGTGGGTTATGTATTGTCCAGTGAGAGGGTGGGTTATGTATTGTCCAGTGAGGGTGGGTTATGTATTGTCCAGTGAGGGTGGGTTATGTATTGTCCAGTGAGGGGCTGGGTTATGTATTGTCCAGTGAGAGGGTGGGTTATGTATTGTCCAGTGAGAGGGTGGGTTATGTATTGTCCAGTGAGGGGCTGGGTTATGTATTGTCCAGTGAGGGTGGGTTATGTATTGTCCAGTGAGGGTGGGTTATGTATTGTCCAGTGAGAGGGTGGGTTATGTATTGTCCAGTGAGAGGGTGGGTTATGTATTGTCCAGTGAGGGTGGGTTATGTATTGTCCAGTGAGGGTGGGTTATGTATTGTCCAGTGAGGGGCTGGGTTATGTATTGTCCAGTGAGAGGGTGGGTTATGTATTGTCCAGTGAGAGGGTGGGTTATGTATTGTCCAGTGAGAGGCTGGGTTATGTATTGTCCAGTGAGAGGGTGGGTTATGTATTGTCCAGTGAGAGGCTGGGTTATGTATTGTCCAGTGAGAGGGTGGGTTATGTATTGTCCAGTGAGAGGCTGGGTTATGTATTGTCCAGTGAGAGGGTGGGTTATGTATTGTCCAGTGAGAGGCTGGGTTATGTATTGTCCAGTGAGAGGCTGGGTTATGTATTGTCCAGTGAGAGGGTGGGTTATGTATTGTCCAGTGAGAGGCTGGGTTATGTATTGTCCAGTGAGAGGGTGGGTTATGTATTGTCCAGTGAGAGGCTGGGTTATGTGTTGTCCAGTGAGAGGGTGGGTTATGTATTGTCCAGTGAGGGTGGGTTATGTATTGTCCAGTGAGGGTGGGTTATGTATTGTCCAGTGAGAGGGTGGGTTATGTATTGTCCAGTGAGAGGCTGGGTTATGTTGTCCGGTGAGAGGGTGGGTTATGTATTGTCCAGTGAGAGGGTGGGTTATGTATTGTCCAGTGAGAGGGTGGGTTATGTATTGTCCAGTGAGAGGCTGGGTTATGTGTTGTCCAGTGAGAGGGTGGGTTATGTATTGTCCAGTGAGAGGCTGGGTTATGTATTGTCCAGTGAGGGTGGGTTATGTATTGTCCAGTGAGGGTGGGTTATGTATTGTCCAGTGAGAGGGTGGGTTATGTATTGTCCAGTGAGAGGCTGGGTTATGTTGTCCGGTGAGAGGGTGGGTTATGTATTGTCCGGTGAGAGGGTGGGTTATGTATTGTCCAGTGAGGGTGGGTTATGTATTGTCCAGTGAGAGGCTGGGTTATGTATTGTCCAGTGAGAGGGTGGGTTATGTATTGTCCGGTGAGAGGGTGGGTTATGTATTGTCCGGTGAGAGGCTGGGTTATGTATTGTCCGGTGAGGGGCTGGGTTATGTTGACCGGTGAGAGGCTGGGTTATGTATTGTCCGGTGAGAGGGTGGGTTATGTATTGTCCAGTGAGGGGCTGGGTTATGTTGACCGGTGAGAGGCTGGGTTATGTATTGTCCAGTGAGAGGCTGGGTTATGTTGACCGGTGAGAGTGGGTTATGTTGACCGGTGAGAGGGTGGGTTATGTTGACCGGTGTGCTTTCTCCCAGGTTCGGTTCAAGCTCACGATATCTGTTTCACAACCGTAAATAAGAAGGGGGATAAATACGGCAATTGTGGCGAGCACCTCAACGGGACCTTCATGAGCTGTGCTGAAGTGTAAGTCAGGTCTTAACCTTTCTCCTCGTTCTCCCCCCACACACACCAAACTCTTTCTGGAGCAGGGATCCACAGATGCCTCTCTCCCTCTCGTTCCTCCTTTCAGACGCTCCTTAAAACCTGCCTCATTGACCAGGCTTTCGGTCACCAGTCCGAACATCACATTATGTGGCTCGGTGTCAGTTTCTGTCTGATTTACGCTCCTGTGAAGCGCCCTGGGTAATTTTACTACGTTAAAGTCAGAAGGTTGTGGATTTGAGCCCCACTCCAGAGACTTGAGCACAAAAATCTAGGCCGACACCCCGAGTGCACGACTGAGGGAGCGCCGCACTGTCGGAGGGGCGGTACTGAGGGAGCGCCGCACTGTCGGAGGGGCGGTACTGAGGGAGCGCCGCACTGTCGGAGGGGCGGTACTGAGGGAGCGCCGCACTGTCGGAGGGGCGGTACTGAGGGAGCGCCGCACTGTCGGAGGGGCAGTACTGAGGGACGCCGCACTGTCGGAGGGGCGGTACTGAGGGAGCGCCGCACTGTCGGAGGTGCCGTCTTTCAGATGAGACGTTAAACCGAGGCCCCGTCTGCTCCCTCGGGTGGATGTAAAAGATCCCACGGTCACTATTGGAAGAAGAGCAGGGGAGTTCTCCCCGGTGTCCTGGGACCAATATTTATCCCTCAACCAACATCACTAAAAACAGATGATCTGGTCTTTTATCACATTGCTGTTTGTGGGAGCTTGCTGTGCGCAAATTGGCTGCTGTGTTTCCTACATTACAACAGTGACTACACTTCAAAAAAGTACTTCATTGGCTGTAAAGCGCTTTGGGACGTTCTGAGGTGGTTAAAGGCGCCGGAGAAATGCAAGTCATTCTTTCAAGGGCGCACGTTGTTGTAATATGGAAATTTCCGACATGAATGCATCCTGTTTTTGTGTTATCAGGGATGCGAAGTGTGGGAAGATCCAGTGCCAGGGAGGGAATGACCGACCTGTTCTCGGGTCCAACGCGGAGATATTAGTGACCAACATCAAGGTGGAAAAGAAGGAGTACAGCTGCCGAGGAACGTACTTCAACTTTGGGGATGACATTGCCGATCCAGCTATGGTGATGCCGGGCACAGTGTGTGGTGAACGAAAGGTACAGGCAGCACGGGGCTTGGGGGTCCTGAGGGCAATCTCTCACTTTATACTCAGTATATCTCGGTCAGAAGGTCGTGGGTTCGAGCCCCCACTCCAGAGACTTGAGCCTGTAATCCAGGCCCACGCTCCCGGTGCCAGTACTGAGGGAGCGCCGCACTGTCGGAGGGGCGGTACTGAGGGAGCGCCGCACTGTCGGAGGGGCGGTACTGAGGGAGCGCCGCACTGTCGGAGGGGCGGTACTGAGGGAGCGCCGCACTGTCGGAGGGGCAGTACTGAGGGAGCGCCGCACTGTCGGAGGGGCGGTACTGAGGGAGCACCGCACTGTCAGAGGGGCGGTACTGAGTGAGCGCCGCACTGTCGGAGGGGCAGTACTGAGGGAGCGCCGCACTGTCGGAGGGGCAGTACTGAGGGAGCACCGCACTGTCGGAGGGGCGGTACTGAGGGAGCACCGCACTGTCGGAGGGGCAGTGCTGAGGGAGCGCCGCACTGTCGGAGGGGCAGTGCTGAGGGAGCGTCGCACTGTCGGAGGGGCAGTACTGAGGGAGCATCGCACTGTCGGAGGGGCAGTACTGAGGGAGCGCTGCACTGTCGGAGGTGCCGTCTTTTGGATGAGACGTTAAACTGAGGCCCCGTCTGCCCTCTCGGGTGGATGTAAAAGATCCCACGGCCACTATTGGAAGAAGAGCAGGGGGAAGTTCTCCCCGGTGTCCTGGGGCCAATATTTATCCCTCAATCAACATCACTAAAAAACAGATGATCTGGTCATTATCACATTGCTGTTTGTGGGAGCTTGCTGTGCGCAAATTGGCTGCCGCGTTTCCCACATTACAACAGTGACCACACTTCAAAAAAAAGCACTTCATTGTCTGTGAAGCTTTGGGACGTCCTGAGGTGGTGAAAGCCGCCGGAGAAACGCGAATCTTTCTTTAATTTGCAGTTCTGTTTGAAGCTAACTTTCCAAATTGCGGCACGCTGACTTTTCGGATGTCCTGGAGCTGAAGGTTTGGGAAAGGGGCTGTTGGCAATGTTGCCTCATAGAAACATAGAAGATAGGAGCAGGAGTAGGCCATTCGGCCCCTCAAGCCTGCTCCACCATTCGATGAGATCATGGCTGATCATCCAAATTCAGTACCCTGTCCCTGCTTTCTCCCCATATCCCTTGATCCCTTTAGCCTTAAGAAATATATCCAACTCCTTCTTGAATATATTTAATGAATTGGCCTCAACTGCTTTCTGTGGTAGAGAATTCCACAGATTCACCACTCTCTGGGTGAAGAAATTCCTCCTCATCTCAGTCCGAAATGGCTTACCCCTTATCCTTAGACTGTGACCCCTGGTTCTGGACTCCCCGACCATCGGGAACATCCTTCCTGCATCCAGTCTGTCTAGTCCTGTCAGAATTTTATAAGTTTCAATGAGATCCCCTCTCATTCTTCTAAACTCCAGCGAGTATAAGCCCAATCGACCCAATCTCTCCTCATACGTCATTCCTGCCATCCCAGGTATCAGCCTGGTGAATCTTCGCTGAACTCCTTCCATGGCAAGACCATCCTTCCTCAGATAAGGCGACCAAAACTGCACACAGTACTCAAGGTGTGGTCTCACCAAGGCCCTGTACAACTGCAGCAAGACATCCCTGTTCCTGTACTCAAATCCTCTCGCTATGAAGGCCAACATACCATTTGCCTTCTTCACCGCCTGCTGCACCTGCATGCTTACCTTCAGCGACTGGTGCACAAGGACACTCGGGTCTCGTTGCTTTCCCCTTCTCCCAATCTATTGCCATTCAGATAATCTGCCTTTCTGTTTTTGACACCAAAGTGGATAACCTCGCATTTATCCACGTTATATTGCATCTGCCACGCTTCTGCCCACTCACCCAACCTGTCCAAATCATCCTGGAGTTTCTCGGTATCCTCCTCGCAGCACACACTCCCACCCAGCTTTGTGTCATCTGCAAACTTGGAGATATTATATTTAGTTCCCTTATCTAGATCATTAATGTATATTGTGAATAGCTGGGGTCCAAGGACCGATTGACGAATCGATCCTCAATCAGGACACCGGGATCTGTTGGTATTGTGAACTTGGCATCAATGGGAACAGGGATTGAACCTCTATACGTGGCCCCTGGGACTCCATGCTATGTACCTAAGCAGGTCATGGCCACATAGACAACAAGACGTTGACATCTGT
>CM059447.1:52747493-52772493 GCA_030390025.1 Squalus acanthias
CCAGAGCTCGGGGCCCAGGCGGCTGAAGGCACGGCCGCCAATGGTGGAGCGATGGAAATCGGGGGATGCGCGAGAGGCCAGAATTGGAGGAGCGCAGAGATCTCGGAGGGTTGTAGGGCTGGAGGAGGTTACGGAGATAGGGAGGGGGCGAGGGCCATGGAGAGATTTGAACGCGAGGAGAAGAATTTTTAAATGGAGGCGTTGTGGGACTGGGAGCCAATGTCGGAGAGCGAGAACGGGGCGGGGTGATGGGCGAACGGGACTTGGAACAGGCTCAAGGGGCCGAATGGCCTCCTATTGGGTTGGGACTTGGCACGTTCTCCCCTCACTCGATTTGCTTTGTGACAATCCTTCTCCAAAATGGTGGCAACTGAGCTCCAAAAACAAAATCCTTTTTCTCCCCGAGTGGAAACAAACCGTAGAATTCTCAACGCCAAACAACGAGCAAAAAAAGTTCCGAGCTCGGAGTGGGACTGTTGCCATGGTAATCACAGTCATGCCCTGAAGGACCCCGAGACCTGGTCTGACTGGAAATGTTCTTCTTGGCTCAGGATCAGCACAAACTGCAGACACGCATCCGCTCTCAATCTCTTGTTTCGACAAGCCTTTTGGTTCCAACTATGAGAGGATCGACTCCTCCCTTTCTTCTGAAGAGTCTGATTAGGAGTGTGAGGTCAGTCGTGGCTCAGTGGGCAGCTCTCTCTCTCTCTCTCGCCTCGGAGTCAGAAGGTCGTGGGTTCGAGTCCCACTCCAGAGACTCGAGCCCATAATCCAGGCCGACACTCCCAGTGCCAGTACTGAGGGAGCGCCGCACTGTCGGAGGGGCAGTACTGAGGGAGCGCCGCACTGTCGGAGGGGCGGCACTGAGGGAGCGCCGCACTGTCGGAGGGGCATTACTGAGGGAGCGCCGCACTGTCGGAGGGGCAGTACTGAGGGAGCGCCACACTGTCGGAGGGGCAGTACTGAGGGAGCGCCGCACTGTCGGAGGGGCAGTACTGAGGGAGCGCCGCACTGTCGGAGGGGCATTACTGAGGGAGCGCCGCACTGTCGGAGGGGCAGTACTGAGGGAGCGCCACACTGTCGGAGGGGCGGTACTGAGGGAGCGCCGCACTGTCGGAGGGGCAGTACTGAGGGAGCGCCGCACTGTCGGAGGGGCGGTACTGAGGGAGCGCCGCACTGTCGGAGGGGCGGTACTGAGGGAGCGCCGCACTGTCGGAGGGGCAGTACTGAGGGAACGCCGCACTGTCGGAGGGGCGGTACTGAGGGAGCGCCGCATTGTCGGAGAGGCGGTACTGAGGGAGCGCCGCACTGTCGGAGGGGCCGTCTTTCGGAGGAGACGTTAAACCGAGGCCCCGTCTGCCCTCTCGGGTGGACGTAAAAGATCCCACGGCCACTATTGGAAGAAGAGCAGGGGGAGTTCTCCCCAGTGTACTGGGGCCAATATTTATCTCTCGACCAACATCACTAAAACAGATGATGTGGTGGTCATCACATTGCTGTTTGTGGGAGCTTGCTGTGTGCAAATTGGTTGCCGCGTTTCCCACATTACAACAGTGACCACACTTCAAAAAAAGTACTTCATTGGCTGTGAAGGGCTTTGGGACGTCCTGAGGTGGTGAAAGGCGCTGGAGAAATGCGAGTCCTATCCTTCTATAACCTCTCATTTCTCCTCATATAATTCTGGTAAATCTTCAAGAGCCCCTTCTCCAAAGCCAAAGGGTTGGGCCTTCCAATCAAAAATCATGGCCTGCCAGTTCCCATGGCTACGGAAGTCGCTGCTATGGAAACATCAAGGACCCCCGGCGGGCGGTCATGTTTGTGCCCGCGCGAACAATCTCCTTCCCTTTTGGTTTGCCGCTCAACTGGTTCTCCAACCGCAAGATCTATCGATAGGGTTCTTTAGCTGTTGGGTTGGGCAGGTTCCCAGCAGCTCGTTTGGGGAACTCCACCGTGACGTACTGCTTTGAAAGGGCTCTTGTGCTTTTAACTCTTTCCCCCTCGGTCTACCAGTTGAGGGCGTAAGGTGTCAAGAACGCTCTTCCAACGCTTTGGATGCAGAGCGAAGCTCCCTCTGCGATCGATCTCTCTCAACAAGAGTTGCCAACTGCGGTTGCGCCGCACTCTGGCTCGGGGGCGGGGGGGTGTTTATCACATGACCTCCGACCCACCCCCGAAGCCGCCACGTTTCGAACACGTCAACCCTTGAGGCAGTTGGCCAACAATGGCGGCTACAAATACCCACAATCGTCTGCTCTCCAGAAGCCATTCTTGGAGTTCTTGGGGGTCACAACGGGATAGACGCTGAGAGGCTGTTTGCCCCTGGCTTGGGGAGTCGAGAACCAGGGTTCACAGTCTCGATGAAGACTGAGATGAGGAGGAATTTCTTCACTCAGAGGGTGGTGAATCTTTGGAATTCCCTACCCCAGAGGGCTGTGGAGGCTCAGTCATTGGGTATATTCAAGGCTGAGATCGAGAGATTTTTGGACTCCAAGGGATATGGGGAACGGGCGGGAAAGTGGAGTTGAGGTCGAAGGTCAGCCATGATCTTATTGAATGGCGGAGCAGGCTTGAGGCCCCGTCTGCCCTCTCAGGTGGACGTAAAAGATCCCAGGGCCACTATTGGAAGAGCAGCAGGGGGCAGTTCTCCCTGGTGTCCTGGGGCCAATATTTATCCCTCAACCAACATCACTAAAACAGATGATCCGGTCATTATCACATTGCTGTTTGTGGGAGCTTGCTGTGCGCAAATTGTCTGCCGTGTTTCCCACATTACAACAGTGACCACACTTCAAAAAGTACTTCATTGGCTGTAAAGCGCTTTGGGACGTCCGGTGGTCGTGAAAGGTGCTATATAAATGCAAGTCTTTCTTTCTTATGTTCTGATATTCAAGACAGAGATCGATAGATTTTTGCATATTAAGGGAATCAAGGGATATGGGGATAGTGCAGGAAAGTGGAGTTGAGGTCGAAGGTCAGCCATGATCTCATTGAATGGCGGAGCAGGCTCGAGGGGCCGTAGGGCCGACTCCTGCTCCGACTGGAAGAGAGTTCTTGACGCCTTCTGCCCTCCACCTCCCTCGCCTGGTAGACCGAGAGGGAAAGAGTTAAAAGCACAAGAGCCCTTTCAAAGCAGTACGTCACGGTGAAGTCCACCAAACGAGCTGCTGGGAACCTGCCCAACCCAACATGTAAACAACCCTATCGATAGATCTTTCGGTTTGAGAGCCAGCTGTGCGGCAAGCCAAAAGGGAAGGAGATGGTTCATGTGGGCACAAACGTGACCTGGGTGTCCTTGTACACCAGTCACTGAAAGCAAACATGCATGTGGCAGCAAGCAGTTAGGAAGGCAAATGGTATGTTGGCCTTCATTGCAAGAGGATTTGAGTACAGGAGCAAGGATGTCTTACTACAGTTATACAGGGCCTTGGTGAGACCACACCTGGAGTACTGTGTGCAGTTTTGGTCTCCTTACCTAAGAAAGGATATACTTGCCATAGAGGGAATGCAGCGAAGGTTCACCAGACTGATTCCTGGGATGGCAGGACTGTCGTATGAGGAGAGATTGGGTCGACTCGGCCTGTATTCACTAGAGTTTAGAAGAATGAGAGGGGATCTCATTGAAAGGTATAAAATTCTGACAGGGCTAGACAGACTGGATGCAGGGAGGATGTTTCCCCTGGCTGGGGGGGTCTAGAATGAGGGGTCACAGTCTCAGGATACGGGGTAGGACATTTAGGACTGAGATGAGGAGAAATTTCTTCACTCAGAGGGTGGTGAACCTGTGGAATTCTCTACCACAGAAGGCTGTGGAGGCCAAGTCACTGAATATATTTAAGAAGGAGATAGATAGATTTCTAGACACAAAAGGCATCAAGGGGTATGGGGAGAGAGCAGGAATATGGTATTGAGATAGAGGATCAGCCATGATTGTATTGAATGGCGGAGCAGGCTCGAAGGGCCGAGTGGCGTTGTGGCACGTAGCGCCATGATATTGGCTCGCAGCGCCCCAAGAGGGACGCGGGGCGCTTCCATTACTGCCCCGCCTCCCCCTTGGGGCGCTACCTGGGAAAATCAGCCGCGGGGGCGCTAACTTTGTCGGGAAATTAGCGCCCCGGCGAAGGTAGCGCCCCCCCAAATTTTTACCCCATAGAGTTTACTTCACAGAAACAGGCCACGGGTCCGTGTCAGTGTTTATGCTCCACACCAGCCTCCTCCCACCCCTCTTCATCTCACCCCATCAACATATCCTTGTGGTAGCGAGTTCCACATTCTCACCTCCCTATCTCTGTAACCTCCTCCGGCCCTACAACCCTCCCAGATCTCTGCGCTCCTCCAATTCTGGCCTCTTGAGCATCCCCCCGATTTCCATCGCTCCACCATTGGCGGCCGTGCCTTCAGCCGCCTGGGCCCTGAGCTCTGGAATTCCCTCCCTAAACCTCTCCGCCTCTCTCTCCTCCTTTAAGACGCTCCTTAAAACCTCCCTCTTTGATCAAGCTTTCGGTCACCTGTCCTAATATCTCCTTATGTGGCTCGGTGTCGAATTTTGTTTAATAATCACTCCTGTGAAGCGCCTTGGGACATTAAAAGACAGCTATATAAATGCAAGATGGGTAATAGTGCTAGATATACGGATAAAATAGTAAACGAACATATAGGGCTGGATTTTGATACTGGGGCGGGTTGGGGTCGTGTTATCCACCCGACTGCAATTGGATGTGGGAGATTGATGCAATTTTCACCTAATTGGGCAATTGAGTTCCAGCATGTGGGAACCCATGACCCAATTAGTGGTTTCAGTCTGAAAGTCGCCTCTGATGATGTCATCATTGCTGCTGCATTGCAGGTCAGAGACTGCCTGGCCTTTGCTGTGAGAGGACCTGGATGCAAAATGAGCAGCAGCCCTAAGTCTGCCCCCAGATATTTTTACACCACCACCACTCCCAGATATGTCTCCTCTCCATCCATCCCCATAGCCATCCATATATGCATCCCCATAGCCAGCCAAATAAATGTGCTCCCGCCAGGTTTCACATTCGTGGTTCAGAACAGGCGTGCTTCACGTAGAACAAGGGTTAAAATCACAACGGCCTTTCAAAATGGCATTATCGAGCCAATTTAGTGCTTGTTTAGGGCCTTAACAGCCTATCCCGCCTCTTAAAGGCGGGACGGAGTCGGGACCAGCAGACACGATTCAATGAAAATTGCGTGGAGGCGGGATGGAGGCAGGACTTGTGCCCGCCCGCCAGTTTTTGCAATTTTAACCCCCCACGCGCCTCCAAACCCGCCTCCACGGGTCAATGAAAATCCAGCCCATAACGTACGTTTATATCTACCCAATAAAGCTCCTGATTTCTCAATAGCTTGTCTATAGGAACAGGAGGAGGCCATTAAGCCCCTCGAACCTGTTCCGCCATTCAATGAGATCATGGCTGACCTGTGACCCAACTCCATCTCCCCGCCTTTGGCCCATATTCCTTAATACCTTTGGTTAACAGAAATCTATCGATCTCCGATTTAAAATTAACAATTGACCCAGCATCAATTGCTGTTTGAGGAAGAGTTTTCCAAACTTCTACCACTCTTTGTGTGTAGAAGTGTTTCCTAACTTCAATCCTGAAAGGTCTGGCTCTGATTTTTAGACTCTGCCCCCCTAGCCCTAGACTTCCAAATCAACCTTGTTCTGGAGTTGGGCTAATATACTAATTGGGCTGCCCTTGAACTGCTTTCAACTTGCCGCTGTATTGTTCACCACCTACCCGAATCAACTTGTTGAACTTTATGACCAATTGTATATTGACTCCTCTGTCCGTGTGTGTGTTTCTATAGCGTCGTTCCTGACCTCAGGGCGTCCCAAAGCGCTTCACAGCCAATGAAGTACTTTTTTTGAAGTGTGGTCACTGTTGTAATGTCGGAAACGCGGCAGCCAATTTGCGCACAGCAAGCTCCCACAAACAGCACTGTGATAATGACCAGACCATCTGTTTGTGATGTTGGTTGAGGGATAAATATTGGCCCAGGACACCGGGGAGAACTCCCCCTGCTCTTCTTCCAATAGTGGCCGTGGGATCTTTTACATCCACCCAAGAGAGCAGACGGGGCCTCGGTTTAACGTCTCATCTGAAAGACGGCACCTCCGACAGTGCGGCGCTCCCTCAGTACCGCCCCTCCGACAGTGCGGCGCTCCCTCGGTACCGCCCCTCCGACAGTGCGGAGCTCCCTCGGTACCGCCCCTCCGACAGTGCGGTGCTCCCTCAGTACTGCCCCTCCGACAGTGCGGAGCTCCCTCAGTACCGCCCCTCCGACAGTGCGGCGCTCCCTCAGTACCGCCCCTCCAACAGTGCGGCGCTCCCTCAGTACAGCCCCTCCGACAGTGCGCTGCTCCCTCAGTACCGCCCCTCCGACAGTGCGGCGCTCCCTCAGTACTGCCCCTCCGACAGTGCGGCGCTCCCTCAGTACTGCCCCTCCGACAGTGCGGCGCTCCCTCAGTACTGCCTCTCCGACAGTGCGGCGCTCCCTCAGTACCGCCCCTCCGACAGTGCGGCGCTCCCTCAGTACTGCCCCTCCGACAGTGCGGCGCTCCCTCAGTACCGCCCCTCCGACAGTGCGGCGCTCCCTCAGTACCGCCCCTCCGACAGTGCGGCGCTCCCTCAGTACCGCCCCTCCGACAGTGCGGCGCTCCCTCAGTACCGCCCCTCTGACAGTGCGGCGCTCCCTCAGTACTGCCTCTCCGACAGTGCGGCGCTCCCTCAGTACCGCCCCTCCGACAGTGCGGCGCTCCCTCAGTACTGCCCCTCCGACAGTGCGGCGCTCCCTCAGTACTGCCCCTCCGACAGTGCGGCGCTCCCTCAGTACTGCCCCTCCGACAGTGCGGCGCTCCCTCAGTACCGCCCCTCCGACAGTGCGGCGCTCCCTCAGTACCGCCCCTCCGACAGTGCGGCGCTCCCTCAGTACCGCCCCTCTGACAGTGCGGCGCTCCCTCAGTACTGGCACTGGGAGTGCTCATGGATTATGGGCTCGAGTCTCTGGAGTAGGGACTCGAACCCACTGAGCTGCAGCTGACACCAGTAATCAGGAGGGAAAATCGAGTTCAAGCTGTTTTTCTCGGGCCTGATATTAATGCCTTTTTTATTTGCGCGGTTTTTAATCCATCTCTGTCGCAGACGCAATGAGAATCTTTATGGAAGAGATTCCTGCATGTTTAAATATTATTTCATCATTTATCTCTCTCCCTCTATTTTGTCCCGCTCACTGCAGAAGCAAATCAAATCTGCTGTCTCCAAGCTGCTGTCAATTATGGCCTGTCGAGATGAAGGATGTTGCTGTCGCAGCTTGGGATATTGTTTAACTTAGTCGAGCGTTGGAAACCGAGTGAAGTTCGCTCTGCGCTCGCCTTTCACCCCAGCTTCTGTATCACCACCAGTGTCATGTTGGGAAGTCCCACAAACTACAGCCCAGAAACAGGCCATTGGGCCCATCTGCTCCGTGCCGGTGTTTATGCTCCACACCAGCCTCCTCCCACCCCTCTTCATCTCACCCCATCAGCAGATCCTTCGATTCCTTTCTCCCTCATGTGTTTATCCAGCTTCCCCTTAAATGCATCGACGCTCTTCGCCTCAACCACTCCCTGTGGGAGCGAGTTCCACATTCTCCCCACTCTCTGGGTAAAGAAGTTTCTCCTGAATTCCCCATTGGATTTATTAGTGACTCTCTTATATTGACGGCCTCTAGTTCTGGTCTCCCCCACAACTGGAAACATCTTCTCTACGTCTACCCTATCGAACCCCTTCATAATTTTAAAGACCTCGATCAGGTCACCCCTCAACCTTCTCTTTTCTAGAGAAAGAGCCCCAGCCTGTTCAGTCTTTCCTGATTGTTGTAACCTCTCAGTTCTGGTATCATCCTTGTAAATCATTGTTGCACCTTCTCCAGTGTCTCTATATCCTTTTTATAATATGGAGACCAGAACTGTGTACAGCACTCAGAGTCTGGTACAAAATAGTGTCCCTGGGATCTTTTACGTCCACTCAAGAGGGCCTCGGTTTAATGTCTCATCAGTGCGGCGCTTCCTCGGTACCGCCCCTCCGACAGTGCGGCGCTCCCTCAGTACTGCCTCTCCGACAGTGCGGCGCTCCCTCAGTACCGCCCCTCCGACAGTGCGGCGCTCCCTCAGTACCGCCCCTCCGACAGTGCGGCGCTCCCTCAGTGCTGCCCCTCTGACAGTGCGGCGCTCCCTCAGTACTGCCCCTCCGACAGTGCGGCGCTCCCTCAGTACCGCCCCTCCGACAGTGCGGCGCTCCCTCAGTACTGGCACTGGGAGTGTCGGCCTGGATTTTTGTGCGAGTGCTACCCGCAGAGCAAAGGCTGACCCTCCTCACCCTTTCCCTTGATCGGGGGGGGCACTGATACCAGTTGCAAGTAGCTGAGCTGCCAACCTGGCTGGGGTTCGCTGTCTTGGCACAGGCGGGTGGGGCAGGGAGGGTGGGTGGGGGGGGTTTTGTTGGGAGGGGGCGTTGGTGAGGAACCTGGGACCCTCCGAGCAATTGGTTCCTATTTTGTGTCGAGAAAGGTGGAGGCTGCCTTGGGAAACGTTCTGCAAGAAGTGGAATTCTGCACAGTAAGAGCCAACGGGAACTGACTCAATATTCCATATTTCTGTAAATAGATATTTTTTTTAAAAACTCCAAAGGAGGGTGAATATTTAGTGAGGAGCAATGCCAGGAGGAACATCTGGCTTGCAGACGTGAGTGCTGTGAAGCTCTTTCCATGGCCTATGTTCAGCTAAGTATTTCAACATTGCCTTTTAGGTAGGGCTGCACTCAAGAGGGAGACCTCCGCCAATCCCCTCATTTCATTCTCTCGTGCTCTTTTTCTTTCCTTCTCTCTCTTGCGCTCTTACTCTCTCATTCTCTTTCACTTTCTCTCTCTCTCTAGCTCTGTTTTGCTCACTCTCTTCTGAGCGCTCTCTCTTGTTCTCTCTCTCCCTTTCACTTTCACTCTTTCTCGCTCGCACTCACTCCCTCTATCGCGTGCGCTTTCGCTCTCTCGACCTCTTGCTCTCTCTCGCGCTCTCTCTCTTGCGCTCTGTCTCTCTCTCGCGCTCTCTCTCTCTCTCTCTCTCTCTCGCGTGCGCTCTCTCTCGCGCTCTGTCTCTCGCTCTCGTGCTCGCTCTCGCGCTCTCTCTCTCTCTCTCTCTCTCTCCCCTCATCTGTTCCTCCCCTTGAAGATCATTCCATTCAGGCCTTTCATCTCTCCAGGATATCTGTTTCTCTCCAGTCCAGCCCAGAAGGAATTAAACTGCTGTTGGCCGTCCTGAAGCTGTGCAGTGAGACGGGTTGGACTGGGTCCCACTGCTCCGAGGAGGGTAGCTGGCTGCGATCGTGCCGTCGGTGAGCTCCTTCAGGGTGGCCAGTGTGGGAAAGCTGTCCCATCGCACTCATAGCATGATACAGATCTTGGAAAAGGGTTGGGACACCCTGCTTGTTCTCAGCCCCTCATTGCTTGGCCCAGGCGTGGCCTTAATAATAGTGTCAGGAGCCTGAATGTGAAGGCCCAGGGTCGGAGCCGTGAATCCGCGCACCCCTTCAGGGCCACAGGTCATGTGATGCTCACGTGACGTGGTGGGGACAGCAGAAGGAGCGAAGAATCATCTTCGAGCACAGAAAGAGGCCATTCGGCCCATCGTGCCTGTGCCTGCTCTTTGGTCGAGCTCTCCAATTAGTCCCACTCCCCCCTGCTCTTTCCCTACAGTCCTGCAAATATTTCCCCTTCAAGTATTTATCCAATTCCCTTTTGAAAGTCACTATTGAATCTGCTTCCACCGCCCTTTCAGGCAGCGCGTTCCAGATCACAACAACTCGCTGCGTAAAAAACATTCTCCTCATCTCCCCTCTGGTTCATTTGCCAATTATGTTAAATCTGTGTCCACTGGTTACCCACCCTCCTGCCACTGGAAACAGTTTCTCCTTATTTACTCCATCAAAACCCTTCATGATTTTAAACGCCTCCATTAAATCTCCACCTTAACCTTCTCTGCTCCAAGGAGAACAATCCCAGCTTCTCTCCACTCTCTCAATCTGGGTCAAAGGCTCGTCAACCCAGCTCAATCTCCCAGACGGTTTCAATAATTTCTCTCTTGCAACGTTCAATGGAAATATAGTTGGGAATTTAAAATAAAACTGAGCCTTGGTCCAATTGGATCGAGTTCATCTCCTTCATCCCGTAACGCATACTTTGGGATAAGTGGTATCTTTAACCCTATGGGGTATGGCAAGTGTTTTTTGGTTGGGGCGGCGGGGGGGCTTTGATGCATTTCTCAAATGCCCAACATCGCCAAGGTCCTCGACTGACTGTTAAACACCAGTTGGTGCTGCATTGAGCCTCTACAGAGAGAGTCGGCACGATATTTGCTCTCGTGGGCATCATGGCCCCTTCCAATCTAATCATCAGTTATGAGGAGAGGTTGGCGAAGTTCGGACTGTTCTCCTTGGGACAGAGAAGGTGAAGAGGTGACCTCATCGAGGTTTATTTCTTGGTGTCAGCTGTGGCTTAGTGGGTAGCACACTCGTCTCTGAGTCAGAAGGTTGTGGGTTCGAGTCCCACTCCAGGGACTTGAGCACATAAAGCTAGGCTGACACTCCCAGTGCCAGTACTGAGGGAGCACCGCACTGTCGGAGGGGCGGTACTGAGGGAGCGCCGCACTGTCGGAGGGGCGGTACTGAGGGAGCGCCGCACTGTCGGAGGGGCGGTACTGAGGGAGCGCCGCACTGTCGGAGGGGCGGTACTGAGGGAGCGTCGCACTGTCGGAGGGGCGGTACTGAGGGAGCGCCGCACTGTCGGAGGGGCGGTACTGAGGGAGCGCCGCACTGTCGGAGGGGCGGTACTGAGGGAGCGCCGCACTGTCGGAGGGGCGGTACTGAGGGAGCGCCGCACTGTCGGAGGGGCGGTACTGAGGGAGCGCCGCACTGTCGGAGGGGCGGTACTGAGGGAGCGCCGCACTGTCGGAGGGGCGGTACTGAGGGAGCGCCGCACTGTCGGAGGGGCGGTACTGAGGGAGCGCCGCACTGTCGGAGGGGCGGTACTGAGGGAGCGCCGCACTGTCGGAGGGGCGGTACTGAGGGAGCGCCGCACTGTCGGAGGGGCGGTACTGAGGGAGCGCCGCACTGTCGGAGGGGCGGTACTGAGGGAGCGCCGCACTGTGGGAGGGGTGGTACTGAGGGAGCGCCGCACTGTGGGAGGGGCGGTACTGAGGGAGCGCCGCACTATCGGAAGGGAGGTACTGAGGGAGCGCCGCACTGTCGGAGGGGCGGTACCGAGGGAGCGCCGCACTGTCGGAGGGGCGGTACCGGGGGAACGCCGCACTGTCGGAGGGGCGGTACTGAGGGAGCGCTGCACTATCGGAGGTGCCGTCTTTTGGATGAGACGTTAAACCGAGGCCCCGTCTGCCCTCTCAGGTGGATGTAAAAGATCCCACGGCCAGTATTGGAAGAAGAGCAGGGGGAGTTCTCCCCAGTGTCCTGGGGCCAACATTTATCCCTCAACCAACATCACTAAAAACAGATGATCTGGTCATTATCACATTGCTGTTTGTGGGAGCTTGCTGTGCGCAAATTGGCTGCCGCGTTTCCTACATTACAACAGTGACTACACTTCAAAAAAGTGCTTCATTGGCTGTAAAGCGCTTTGAGACGTCCGGTGGTCGTGAAAGGCGCTGGAGAAACGCGAGTCTGTCTTTCTTATGTTCTGATATTCAAGACAGAGATCGATAGATTTTTGAATATTAAGGGAATCAAGGGATATGGAGAGAGTGCAGGAAAGTGGAGTTGAAGTAGAAGATCAGCCATGATCTCATTGAATGGCGGAGCAGGCTCGAGGGGACAAATGGCCGACTCCTGCTCCTAATTCTTATGTTCTTAAAAATGATGAGCGGTTTTGATAGAGTAGATGGAGAAAAATTATTCCCTCTGGCGAGTGGGTCAATAACCAGAGGTCATAGATTCAAAATCATTGACAAAAGATCGAGAGGGGCGATGAGGAGAAATGTTTTCACTCTGAGTTGTGGGGATAGAAACATAAAAAAATAGGAGCAGGAGTAGGTCATTCGGCCCTTCGAGCCTGCTCCGCCATTCAATATGATCATGGCTGACCCTCTATCTCAATACCATATTCCCGCTCTCTCCCCATACCCCTTGACGCCTTTTGTGTCTAGAAATCTATCTATCTCCTTCTTAAATATACTCAGTGACTTGGCCTCCACAGCCTTCTGTGGTAGAGAATTCCACAGGTTCACCACCCTCTGAGTGAAGAAATTTCTCCTCATCTCAGTCCTAAATGTCCTACCCCGTATCCTGAGACTGTGACCCCTCGTTCTAGACCCTCTGGAACCCTCGATCTGGAAAGGTGGTGGAAGCGGATTCCATCAATAATTTTCGGAGGGAGTTGGACGGGGTCTGGAGGATGAGGAGCTCACAGGGTTACGGACAAAAAGCGAGGTGGGGGTGGGACTGAGCACGACGGCTCTTTCAAAGAGCCGGCACAGGCTCGACGGGCCGAATGGCCTCCCTCCGTGCTGTAAGTGTCTGTGATTCTATCATCCTGTCCTTGTTCGACATCAGGATAAGACTGAATGAGCCGGGGCTCTTTTCTCCGGAGAAGAGCAGTTGAAGAGGAGACCTGATCGAGGTCTTTAGAATTATGAACGGACCGACTTGGCGAAACGGTTTTCACTTGTGGCCAGTAATTGGGGACTTCTTATTGGTCTCGGTGCACCTGGGCTATGGAGCGCCCAAGGACCACCCGTGGTCCCTAGTTTTGGTGGTGCCCTCCATTTAGAAGATGGGTGCGTGGGCACGCTAGCGAAGATGGGGCACTTCTGAGATTACCTCCCTCCCAGAGAAACATAGAAGATAGGAGTAGGCCATTCGGCCCCTCGAGCCTGCTCCGCCATTCAATGCGATCATGGCTGATCATCCAAATTCAGTACCCTGTCCCTGCCTTCTCCCCATATCCCTTGGTCCCTTTAGCCTTAAGAAATATATCCAACTCCTTTTTCTTCAAATTCATTCTCGGGATGTGGGCGTCGCTGGTAAGGCCAGCATTTATCGCCCATCTCTAATTGCCCCTTGAGAAGGTGGTGGTGAGCCGCCTTCTTGAACAGCTGCAGTCCGTGTGGTGAAGGTGCTCCCACAGCGCTGTTAGGGAGGGAGTTCTGGGATTTTGACCCAGCGACGATGAAGGAACGGCCCGATATATTTCCAAGTCAGGATGGTGTGTGACTTGGAGAGGAACTTGGAGGTGGTGGTGTTCCCGTGCGCCTGCTGCCCTTCTCCTTCTAGGTGGTAGAGGTCGCGGGTTTGGGAGGTGCTGCCGAAGAAGCCTTGGCGAGATAGAAACATAGAAAAATAGGAGCAGGAGTCGGCCATTCGGCCCTTCGAGCCTGCTCCGCCATTCAATATGATCATGGCTGATCCTCTATCTCAATACCATATTCCCGCTCTCTCCCCACACCCCTTGATGCCTTTTGTGTCTAGAAATCTATCTATTTCCTTCTTAAATATATTCAGTGACTTGGCCTCCACAGCCTTCTGTGGTAGAGAATTCCACAGGTTCACCAGCCTCTGAGTGAAGAAATTTCTCCTCATCTCAGTCCTAAATGTCCTACCCCGTATCCTGAGACTGTGACCCCTCGTTCTAGACCCCCCCAGCCAGGGGAAACATCCTCCCTGCATCCAGTCTGTCTAGCCCTGTCAGAATTTTATACATTTCAATGAGATCCCCTCTCATTCTTCTAAACTCTGGTGAATACAGGCCTAGTCGACCCAATCTCTCCTCATACGACAGTCCTGCCATCCCAGGAATCAGTCTGGTGAACCTTCGCTGCACTCCCTCTATGGCAAGTGTATCCTTCCTTAGGTAAGGAGACCAGAACTGCACACAGTACTCCAGGTGTGGTCTCACTAAGGCCCTGTATAATTGCTGCAGTGCATCTTGTAGATGGTACACACTGCAGCCACGGTGCGCCGGTGGTGGAGGGAGTGAATGTTTGAGCCAGTACGAAATGGCTTGTCGATGCTGATTGCCTGGGCTAATAATCACCCGAGTCAGTGAGGTAACACTGACCTTGTGCCTGTACTGTGGTGTTGCAGCATTGATTAGTCAGGAGAGATTAGAAGGAACATTTTGCACTAAGTGCTGCCGTATTCTTCGGAGAATTATTGCTTAAGAACGTAAGAAATAGGAGCAGGAGTCGGTCATTCGGCCCCTCGAGCCTGCTCCACCATTCAATAAGATCATGGCTGATCTTCGACCTCAACTCCACTTTCCCGCCCGATCCCCATATCCCTCGAATCCCCAAGAGTCCAAAAATCCATCGATCTCAGCCTTGAATATACTCAACGACTGAGCCTCCACAGCTCTCTGGGGTAGAGAATTCCAAAGATTCACCACCCTCTGAGTGAAGAAATTCCTCCTCATCTCAGTCCTAAATGGCCGACCCCTTATCCTGAGACTGTGACCCCTGGTTCTAGACACTCCAGCCAGGGGGGAACCGCAAGGAGGTCTAAGGTTGTGTCTGATTGTCTCTGCGTTCCTGTTGGGTGCCCGGGCCATGAAGCCCACAGTGGAGGAGCAAGCAACGCCAATCTCCGGACAGGCTCAACAATGGACTCAGCCATTTTTTGAAATGGTGAGAAAGTATTAAATGTTGAGGTTCAGAGAGATTTGGGTGTCCTCGTACATGAAACACAATAAGTTAGCATGCAGGTACAGCAAGCAATTCGGAAGGCAAATGGCATGTTGGCCTTTATTGCAAGGGGGTTGGAGTACAAGAGTAAGGAAGTCTTGCTACAATTGTACAGGGTCTTGGTGAGACCACACCCAGAGTACTGTGCACAGTTTTGGTCTCCTTATCTGAGGAAGGATATACTTGCCTTGGAGGCGGAGCAACGAAGGTTCACCAGATTGATTCCTGGGATGAGAGGGCTGTCCTATGAGGAGAGATTGAGTAGAATGGGCCGACACTCTCTGGAGTTTAGAAGAATGAGAGGTGATCTCATTGAAACATACAAGATTCTGAGGGGGATTGACAGGGTAGATGCTGAGAGGTTGTTTTCCCTGGCTCTAGAACCAGGGGTCACAGTCTCAGGATAAGGGGTCGGACATTTAGGACTGAGATGAGGAGGAATTTCTTCACTCAGAGGGTGGTGAATCTTTGGAATTCTCTACCCCAGAGGGCTGTGGAGGCTCAGTCGTTGATTATATTCAAGGCTGAGATCGATAGATTGTTGGACTCTCGGGGAATCAAGGGATATGGGGATCGAGCAGGAAAGTGGAGTTGAGGTCGAAGATCAGCCATGATCTTATTGAATGGCGGAGCAGGCTCGAGGGGCCGAATGGTCGACTCCTGCTCCTAATTCTTATGAGGCCTTCCCCAACGGAGGCAATGAATTTCCTGAAAATTGCTGTAACCCCTCCCTAAAACCCTCCGCCTGGCCAAATGCCTCGACTTTCTTCGGAAGTCATTGTGACGCCTTCGGTTCAAAAATTTTAGGTTGACGAGAAATTCGACACCCACCCACGTCCTGAACGGACTTGCCGGTAATGTTGTGCAAAATCCCCTGGAGGCATTGAAGGAAAAGTTGGCCGGTGTGGTTTGGGGTGGGGGGGGAGCAGAAGCTGCGCTCTCTCTGGGCGGATGAGCGAGCTGGGCCGCTTTCCTGGCCTCCGTCCCAGTGTAGTTGGTGCAGCCCAATCGCTGGGCTTGAGAAGAGGAAAAAATGAAAGACTCGCATTTCTCCAGCGCCTTTCACCACCTCAGGACGTCTCAAAGCGCTTCACAGCCAATGAAGTACTGTCACAATTTGCGCACAGCAAGCTCCCACAAACAGCAACGTGATAATGACCAGATCATCTGTTTTTTCGTGATGTTGATTGAGGGATAAATATTGGTCCCAGGACACTGAGGAGAACTCCCCCTGCTCTTCTTCCAATAGTGGCCATGGGATCTTTTATATCCTTGGTTTAACGTCTCAATCGAAAGATGTGTAATCATTAACTCATGACTTTCAGGCCTGTTAGACTCAAATTCCAGAGGGTAGTTAAGAGTCAACTACATTGCTGTGGGTCTGGAGTCACATATCGGCCAGACCGGGTAAGGATGGTAGATTTCCTTCCCTAAAGGACATTAGTGAACTAGATGGGTGTTTACGACAATCCGATAGTTTCGCCATTACTGATACTAGCTTTTAATTCCAGATTTATTTAATTAACTGAATTGAAATTCCCCAGCTGCCGTGGTGGGATTTGAACTCACATCTCTGGATCATCAGGCCAGGCCTCTGGATTACTAGTCCAGTAACATAACCACCATGCTACCGTACCCCTTGCGGATCTAAAACTCTGTGAAGGCATGCCTACGTGTCTCTGTAATCTCCTCCAGCCCCCACCCGCCCCCCCCCCCCCGCCGAGATCTCTGCCCTCCTCCAATTCTGGCCTCTTGCGCATCCCCCGATTTCCATCGCTCCACCATTGGCGGCCGTGCCTTCAGCTGCCTGGGCCCCGAGCTCTGGAATTCCCTCCCTAAACCTCTCCGCCTCTCTCTCCTCCTTTAAGACGCTCCTTAAAACCGACCTCTTTGACCAAGCTTTTGGTCACCTGTCCTAATATCTCCTTATGTGGCTCGGTGTCAAATTGTTTGATAATCGCTCCTGTGAAGCGCCCTGGGACGTTTTAACACACCTGGAGTACTGCGTACAGTTTTGGTCTCCTTATTTTAAGGAAGGATATACTGGCATTGGAGGCAGTTCAGAGAAGGTTCACGAGGTTGATTCCGGAGATGAAGGGGTTTGTCTTATGAAGAAAGGTTGAGCAGGTTGGGCCTATACTCATTGGAGTTTAGAAGAATGAGAGGTGATCTTATTGAAACATAAAGATTCTGAAGGGGCTCGACAGGGTAGATGCAGAGAGGATGTTTCCCCTCGTGGGGGAATCTAGAACTAGGGGGCATAATTTCAGAATAAGGGGGTGCCCATTTAAATCGGAAATGAGGAGGAATTTCTTCTCTCAGAGGGTCGTGAATCTTTGGAATTCTCTACCCCAGAGAGCTGCGGAGGCTGGATCATTGAATATATTTAAGGTGGAGATTTTTGAATGGTAAGGGAGTCGAGGGTTATGGGGAGCGGGCAGGGAAGTGGAGTTGAGGCCAAGATCAGATCAGCCATGATCTTATTGAATGGCGGAGCAGGCTCGAGGGGCCGAATGACCTACTCCTGCTCCTATTTCTTGTGTAAAAGCCGCTGTATAAATATAAGTTGTCGTCGTAGATGATCGGTTGTGCGGGAACGCGCCTGTTTTTCTTCCTCGACTGGGAGGGAAAGGGGGGCTGAAAATTCCCCGGGTCTCGAGGCTAATTGAGTACTCGGAGCCCACAGCTGGTCTGGGACGGACAACATCTGGGCCTGAGGTCCCAGACCAGTTGCTGAGCGCTAACGATGGGGGAAGCAAGGTGCGGAGGCACCTCGAGGTAACAAGGGGCTGGCCCACGGTGTTGCCAACCTTCCAGGATTGGCCTGGGGATCTCCAGGAGTTGAAGGATCAGTCTCCAGGATGCTGCTGCGAGCAACGCCCGGGAAAAAATTCATCGGGAGCAGTGGGAAAAAATGTTGAGAGGCTTTTTTTCCAGTTTCTTTGAGCACTTCTGCATAAAAATATTGGAGATGAGAGAGAAAGAAAGACACGCAGTTCTCCAGCGCCTGTCACCACCTCAGGATGTCCCAAAGCGCTTCACGGCCAATGAAGCACTTTTTGAAGTGTTGTAATGTAGGAAATACGGCAGCCAATTTGCACACAGCAAGCTCCCACAAACAGCGATGTGATAATGACTGGATCATCTGTGATTTTTTTTAATTCGTTTATCGGATGTGGGTGTCGCTGGCAAGGCCAGCATTTATTGCCCATTCCTAATTGCCCCTTGAGAAGGTGGTGGTGAGCCGCCTTCTTGAACCGCTGCAGTCCGTGTGGTGAAGGTGCTCCCACAGTGCTGTTAGGGAGGAAGTTCCAGGATTTTGAGCCAGCGACGATGAAGGAACGGCCCGATATATTTCCAAGTCAGGATGGTGTGTGACTTGGAGGAGAACTTGGAGGTTGTGGTGTTCCCATGCGCCTGCTGCCCTTGTCCTTCTAGGTGGAAGAGGTTGCGGGTTTGGGAGGTGCTGCCGAAGAAGCCTTGGTGAGTTGCTGCAGTGCATCTTGTAGATGGTACACACTGCAGCCATGGTGCGCCAGTGGTGGAGGGAGTGAATGTTTGAGGTGGTCGATGGGGTGCCAATCAAGCGGGCTGCTTTGTCCTGGATGGTGTCGAGCTTCTTGAGTGTTGTTGGAGCTGCACTCATCCAGGCAAGTGGAGAGTATTCCATCACACTCCTTACTTGTGCCTTGTAGATGGTAGAAAGGCTTTGGGGAGTCCGGAGGTGAGACACTCGCTGCAGAACACCCAGCCTCTGACCTGCTCTTGTTGCCACAGTATTTGTGTTGGTTAGATACATAGATGATAGGAGCAGGAGTAGGCCATCCGGCCCTTCGAGCCTGCTCCGCCATTTAATGAGATCATGGCTGATCCTCCAATTCAGTATCCCGTCCCCGCCTTCTCTCCGTAACCCTTAACCCCTTTTGCCTGTAGAAATATATCTAATTCCCTCTTAAATATATTTAATGAGCTGGCGTACACTGCCCTCTGTGGCAATGAGTTCCACAGGTTCACCACCCTCTGAGTGAAGAAATTCCCCCTCATTTCTGTCCTAAATGGTTTAGCCCTTATCCTTAAATTATGTCCTCTAGTTCTGTTCTCACCCGCCAAGGGAAACATTCCTTCTGCATCTAGCCTGTCTAGACCTGTCAGAATTTTATACACTTCTATGAGGTCCCCTCTCAATCTTCTAAACTCCAGTGTGTACATCCCTAAACTACATAGTCTCTCCTCATAGGTCAATCCCGCCATTCCTGGTATCAGCCTGGTGAATCGCCGCTGCACCCCCTCCATGGCAAGAACATCTTTCCTCAGATGAGGCGACCAAAACTGTACACAGTACTCGAGGTGTGGTCTCACCAGTGCCCTGTACAGCTGCAGCAAGGTATCCCTGTTCCTGTATTCCAACCCTTTTGCTATGAAGGCCAGCATACCGTTTGCCTTCTTGACCGCCTGTTGCACCTGCATGCTCGCCTTCAGTGACTGGTGTACAAGAACACCCAGGTCTCTCTGTACTTCCCCCTCTCCCAATTTATTGCCATTTAAATAATAATTTGCCCTCCCGTTCCTGCACCCAAGGTGGATAACTTCGCACTTGTCCACATTATAGTGCATCTGCCATTTATCCGCCCAATCACCCAGTCTGTCCAAATCGCTCTGGAGCTTCCTGGTCTCCTCCTCTGAGCCCACCCCCCCTCCTAGTTTAGTGTCGTCTGCAAATTTGGAAATGCTGCATCCGACTCCCTGATCCAGGTCATTAATGTAAATTGTGAACAGCTGGGGACCCAGGACAGATCCCTGTGGTACCCCACTTGTTACTGCCTGCCATTCAGAAAATGAGCCGTTTATTCCAACTCTCTGTTTTCTATCTGACAGCCAGTTCTCTATCCACGTCAATACTTTCCCCTTTATCCCATGAGCTTCAATTTTCTCTGCTAATCTTTTATGTGGGACCTTATCGAAGGCCTTTTGGAAGTCCAGGTACACCACATCTACTGGCTCTCCCTCATCTATTTTACCAGTTACTCCCTCAAAAAATTCCAATAGATTAGTCAAGCACGATTTACCCTTTGTAAATCCATGTTGACTCTGTCCTATCCTGTCCCCATTTGCTAAGTGCTCCGCTATTTCATCCTTAATGATGGACTCCAGCATTTTGCCCACAACTGATGTAAGGCTTACAGGTCTGTAATTACCTGCTTTTTCCCTACCCCCCTTTTTGAATAGTGGGGTAACGTTAGCTACCCTCCAATCCATGGGCACTGTTCCCGAGTCTAATGAATTCTGAAAAATCATACTTAGTGCATCCGCTATCTCTAGGGCCACCTCCTTCAGCACCCTAGGATGCATGTTATCAGGCCCTGGGGATTTGTCCGCCTTCAATCCCTTTAGCTTCCTTAACACCATATCCTTAGAGATATTGATTTGCGTCAGTTCCTCCTTTGCAAATGTCCCTATTTTTCCCGATATCCCAGGGAGGTTTTTTGTGTCTTCCTTCGTAAAGACTGACCCAAAGTATGCATTTAGTTGGTCTGCCATTTCCTTATTTCCCGTTATATATTCCCCCGTATCTGACTGCAATGGGCCAACTTTGGTTTTCACCAGTCTTTTCCTCTTGATATACTTATAAAAGCTTTTGGAGTTAGTTTTTATATTTTCCGCCAGCTTGCTTTCGTAAGCTATTTTGCCCCTCTTGATTAAGCCCTTTGTCCTCCTTTGCTCTATCTTAAACTGTTCCCAATCTTCCGCTCTGGCGCTTTTTTTGGCTATTTTATACGCCCTATCTTTGGATTTTATGCTGTCTCTAATTTCCCCTGTTATCCACGGTTGAGTCACCTTTTTAGATTTCCTTTTATGCCAGATTGGTATAAACAATTTTTGCAATTTTGTCATTCTATCTTTAAATGCTTGCCATTGTTTATCTACCTCCAGTCCTCCCAGGAACGTTGTCCAATCAGACCTACTCAGTTCCCGTCTAATGGCATCATAATTCCCCTTGTTTAAATTCAGGACCTTAGTATCTGAGTCAATTTCTTCGCTCTCCATTTCGAGTGAGAAATCGATCATGTTATGATCGCTCTGACCCAAGGGTCCCCGTACAACAAGATTACTAATTAGTCCCTTCTCATTGCACAGTACCCAGTCCAATATAGCCTGTTCCCGAGTTGGTTCCTCGACATATTGATCCAGATAACCATCCCTTAAACACTCAAGGAATTCCTCCTCCTCATTATTTTTACTGATTAGGCTATTCCAATCTATATGTAAGTTAAAGTCACCTATGATGACAGCTGTGCTCTTATTGCACGCTTCTCTAATTTCCCTCGTGATGCCCTCCCCAACCTCTATTTTACTATTTGGAGGCCTATATACCACTCCTATTAATGTTTTTCGCCCCTCGCTATTTCTTAGCTCCACCCATATAGATTCTGTATTAACTGAGTTAATATCCTTCCTTTCAATTGCATTTATCCCTTCTTTTACCAGCAATGCTACCCCTCCTCCCTTTCTTTTTTGTCGATCCTTCCTAAATACTGAATACCCCTGTATGTTAAGCTCCCAGCCCTGCTCACCCTGCAACCATGTTTCCGTAATCCCAATTAGATCATAATTATTAACCTCTATTTCCACAGCTAATTCATCTACCTTGTTCCTGATGCTTCTCGCATTAAGGTATAAAACCCTCAGGCTTTTTTTATGCTCACATTTTTTATGAATTAGTTTGGCCCTTTGTTTTTTGTTCCTCACCCTTTTACCATTTATTTCTGTCTGCCTTTCACTTTCCTCTATTTCACTACATAGGTTTCTAGCCCCCTGCCATACTAGTTTAAATGCTCCCGAACTGCTTTATCAAAAATTACCCCGAGAACATCAGTTCCATCTTTGCACAGGTGTAGACCGTCCCTTTTGTATAGGTCACACCTACCACAAAACTGGTTCCAATGCCTCAAAAATTTAAAACCCTCCCTCTTACACCAATGCTCAAGCCACGTATTTAGCCTAACTATCCTGTTCTTTGTACTGTTACTAGCACGTGGCACTGGTAGTAATCCAGAGATTACTACCTTCGAGGTCCTACTTTTTAGCTTGGCTCCTAACTCCCTAAATTCTACTTGTAGGACCTCTTCCCTTTTTTTAGCTACGTCGTTGGTACCAACATGTATCACGACAACTGGCTGTTCCCCCTCCCCCTCCAGAATGTTCTGCACCCGCGCCGAGACATCCTTGACCCTTGCACCAGGGAGGCAACATACCATCCTGGAGTCTCGGTCGCGACCACAGAAACCCCTATCTATTCCCCTTACAATCGAATCCCCTATTACTATAGCCCTGCCACTCTTTTTCCCTCCCTTCTTTGCAACAGAGCCAGTCATGGTGCCATGAGCCTGGCTGCTGGTGCCTTCCCCCGATGAGTCATCCCCCCCGACAACAGCACCTAAGGCGGTGAACCTGTTGCTAAGGGAGACAACCCCAGGGGATTTCTGCACTACCTTCCTGCCCTTGCTCTGCCTTTTGGTCACCCATGTACTATCTACGCTGGCCTTAACCTGCGGTGTGACCAACTCACTAAATGTGTTATCCACAACCCTCTCAGAATCGTGGATGCTCCAAAGTGAGTCCATCCGCAGCTCAAGGGCCGTCATGCGGTCCCACATGAGCTGCAGCTGGACACACTTCCCGCACACATTGTTGTCAGGGACACAGGAAGCGTCCCTGATTTCCCACATGTTACAGGAGGAGCATGACACAGGTCCGAGCTCTACTGCCATGACTTAACCCTTATATTACTTTTTAATTTTCTAGTTTTAGTTTATTTATTGACTTTTGTTTTCCCGAAGCTTACTTAGACCAATGTATACTGTACTACTCTTATTCCTTTTTAAACTAACCAAATCCCACTAGTTTTAGTTTTACTTTCTAGGAAGGTTTGAGGAAAGTACTTACCAGTTAGTCTTACCTCCCTGGTCTTTCGCTGACTTCCCGGTCTTGTGTCCCCTTGGTCCTACGCCGACTTCCCGCTCCTCCCGGTTCCTGCCCTGCTGAAAAGAAACTGAGACCAAAAAATTTGTGACCTCTGTTTTTAGACTGCTAAAAGACTAGTAGGTTAGAGGAGGAGGGCGGGTGGGGGTTCCTACTCTGTAGGAACTCGGGTTTAAGCCACCACCCTCTTTAAATGCTGTTCACCTGGGTGCTTCCCACCTGGTCCGCTTCCGGTCTCGTCTCTCCCGACACTGGCCTCTGCAAAAAAAGCCCGCGAAAGTGAGTTTAAATACTCACTGTGCTGCTGCTCTCTCCGCTCCCGACACTGGTTGAAGGATAAATATTGACCAAAACTCCCCCCTGCTCTTCTTCCAATAGCGGCCTTGGGATCTTTTACGTCCACCCGAGAGGGCAGACGGGGCCTCGGTTTAATGTTTCATCCCGAAAGAAGGCACCTCCGACAGTGCAGCGCTCCCTCAGGAAGGATATATTCACCTTAGAAGGGGTACAGTAAAAATTCACCAGAATGATACCGGGGGCTAAAAGGGTTAAATTACGAGGACAGGTTGCACAGACTGGGCTTGTATTCCCTCGAGTTTAGAAGGTGATCTAATCGAGGTGTTTAAGATGATTAAAGGAGTTGATCGGGTAAAGAGAGAGAGAAACTATTTCCTCTGGTGGGGGGAGTCCAGAACAAGGGGGGCGTCACCTTAAAATTAGAGCCAGGCCGTTCAGGGGTGATGTCAGGAAGCACTTCTTCACACAAAGGGTGGTGGAAATCTCCCCAAAAAGCTGTCGAGGCTGGGGGGTCAATTGGAGCTTTCAAGACTGAGATGGATAGATTTTTGTTGGGTAAGGAGATTAAGGGATGATCCAGCACTGAAGGAGGCCATTTCAATGAGGCACGATGGGCCGAATGGACTCCATCTGTGCTGGGATTGATCTCCAGACTGAGGGCGATAGATTTTCGTTGGGTAAGTCTATTGAGGGATATGGAGCCAAGGCAGCTAAGTGGAGTTGAGGTACAGAGCTGGCGTGCTCTGATTGAATGGCGCTTGAGGGGCTGAACGGCCTCCTCCTGTTTTTGTGTTTCTTCGAGTCCCGTGACTGAAGGGCAGCTTGCCAGTCTTGAGGGGGAACCCGCGCTCGAACGGGTCAGGTGCGAGCAGGAGGAAATGCTTCCAGCTGAAACCCAAGCCAGCCAGAATTATTAATGGCTTGCCTTGTCAAGGGCGATTAGACCCGGGAATTAAAGAGAGAGAAGTGAAGTAATGTCTAGGGAACGGTGGAATTCCTAACTCCAGGCGATGACTTTAGCAAAGGAGCCGGCGTTAACTAAATGACCAAAAAGGATACGGAGGCACTGGAGAAGGTGCAAAAAAGATTTACAAGGAGGATACCAGAACTGAGAGGTTATACCAGTCAGGAAAGACTGAACAGGCTGGGCCTCTTTTCTCTAGAAAAGAGAAGGCCGAGGGGTGACCTGATCGAGGTCTTTAAAGATTATGAAAGGGTTCGATCGGTAGATGTTTCCACTTGGAGGGCGAGACCAGAACTAGAGGCCATCAATATGAGATGGTCACTGATAAATCCAATCGGGAATTCAGGAGAAACTTCTTTGTCCAGAGAGAGGTGAGAATGTGGAACTCGCTACCACAGAGAGTGGTTGAGGCGAAGAGTAGAGATGCATTTAAGGGGAAGCTGGATAAACACATGAGGGAGAAAGGAATAAAGGATATGTTGATGGGGTGAGATGAAGAGGGGTGGGAGGAGGCTGGTGTGGAGCAGAAACACCGGCACGGAGCAGTTGGGCCCAATGGCCTGTTTCTGTGCTGTAAATACTATGTAAAGGCCGCCTTTCTCCTGTATATGCTACGTCAATCTTTCCCCCCTGCCCCTGTTTGATGGCGGTCTATTGTCTCCCCAAGTTCGGAGGCGGAAGTTGGCCAAGTTGTAGGCCAATTGGTTAAGCCAGCGATTGGCTGGAGTATGTCGACCCGGGTGGATCCCAGGCCTGTCCTGGGTGGGCTGACCGTGAGCAACGCGGAGGAGCCAGGCTTGCCAACTCTGGCCGCATTCCCGGAGATCTCGTCGCTCCTCCCTCCGACAGCCCCCTCCTCCCCACGCTCCTGCTATTGGTCGCCCGGCCTATCCATCCCCCTGAAGCCCCGCCTTCCCACGGATGGTTCTTGACTGTCAATCAGGTCACAATCACTCGGCCTTGACTCCAGGGCAACCCTGGAGACTCCAGGGGTTGGGCAGTCCCTCGGAGACCGCCGGTGC
>CM059447.1:52777493-52813663 GCA_030390025.1 Squalus acanthias
GGTTCTACCAGCTTCCCCAAAGAGCATGGAAGAAGAGGCCAAGGGGTGAATGACCCCGAAAGGGAAAAGTTGAAGGAAGGCAATTGGCTGTTTTAAAAAAAACCCTGTGAGCCCAGTCACATAACCAGTTCTGCTCAACAAGTTACAACTTGCCAGCTTGCAGGCTCAAGTGATCAGTTCCTGTAATTCAATCTTAAGTCGACAACAAGAACTCACATTCATAATATCAACTTTATTCTTCGCCCAGAAGCGACTGGGTTTCCAAAACTTGCTTCGCTCTCCGTGATGTTTGCTGGAGGTGGTCCAATCCAATTTACATCGAATTTTGAGATGGTCCCCTCGAATTACCTAAAAGTTACAGCACAGAAACAGGCCATTGGGCCCAACTGCTCCGTGCCGGTGTTTATTCTCCACACCAGCCTCCTCCCACCCCTCTTCATCTCACCCCATCAGCAGATCCTTCTATTCCTTTCTCCCTCATGTGTTTATCCAGCTTCCCCTAAAATGCATCTACGCTCTTCGTCTCAACCACTCCCTGTGGTAGCGAGTTCCACATTCTCACCACTCTCTGGGTAAAGAAGTTTCTCCTGAATTTCCCATTGGATTTATTGGTGACTCTCTTCTATCAATGCCCCCCCCCTTAGCTTTGGCTGGGTGTGGACAGGGGCAAGCGCAGCTGTGATGCACCAATAGTTGAATAGTGCCACAGCTCCGATGTGAAGAAGGACCATTGGGAACGAGGTACTAACGGGGGGGGAGGGCGGCGGTTTAGGACCCGTGGGGGAGATTGTTGGCGCAGGACGAAATTGTTTAACGTGGGCGAATCTGTGCCAGGAAGATCCTTGACTTGGTGTCTCTCGGTCATCACAGCCAGTGGGTTACTTTTGATGTGCGGTCACTGTTGAAATGTTAGTCAGTTATTTTTATGAACAGTAAGATCCCACAAACAGCCATGAGCAGTTCATTGATTGGTGATTTCTAGATTTTGGTGGTGTTGGTTGAGGGGCAAACATTGGCCCCAGGACACCGGGGAGAACTCACCTGCTCGAGCCCCCATTCCAGAGAATTGAGCCCAGAATCCAGGCCGACACTCCCGGTGCCAGTGCTGAGGGAGCGCCGCACTGTCGGAGGGGCAGTTCTGAGGGAGCGCCGCACTGTCGGAGGGGCGGTACTGAGGGAGCGCCACACTGTCGGAGGGGCGGTACTGAGGGAGCGCCGCACTGTCGGAGGGACGGTACTGAGGGAGCGCCGCACTGTCGGAGGGACGGTACTGAGGGAGCGCCGCACTGTCGGAGGGGCGGTACTGAGGGAGCGCCGCACTGTCGGAGGGGCGGTACTGAGGGAGCGCCGCACTGTCGGAGGGGCAGTACTGAGGGAGCGCCGCACTGTCGGAGGGGCGGTACTGGGGGAGCGCAGCACTGTCGGAGGGGCGGTACTGAGGGAGCGCCGCACTGTCGGAGGGGCGGTACTGGGGGAGCGCCGCACTGTCGGAGGGGCGGTACTGAGGGAGCGCCGCACTGTCGGAGGGGTGGTACTGGGGGAGCGCCGCACTGTCGGAGGGGCGGTACTGGGGGAGCGCCGCACTGTCGGAGGGGCGGTACTGAGGGAGCGCCGCACTGTCGGAGGGGCGGTGCTGAGGGAGCTCCGCACTGTCGGAGGGGCGGTACTGAGGGAGCGCCGCACTGTCGGAGGGGCGGTGCTGAGGGAGCGCCGCACTGTCGGAGGGGCGGTACTGGGGGAGCGCCGCACTGTCGGAGGGGCGGTACTGAGGGAGCGCCGCACTGTTGGAGGGGCGGTGCTGAGGGAGCTCCGCACTGGCGGAGGGACGGTACTGAGGGAGCGCCGCACTGTCGGAGGGGCAGTACTGAGGGAGGGGCGGTACTGAGGGAGCGCCGCATTGTCGGAGGGGCGGTACTGAGGGAGCGCCGCACTGTCGGAGGTCTCAGTACTGAGGGAGCGCCGCACTGTCGGAGGGGCAGTACTGAGGGAGCACCGCACTGTCGGAGGGGCGGTACTGAGGGAGCGCCGCACTGTCGGAGGGGCGGTACTGAGGGAGCGCCGCACTGTCGGAGGGGCGGTACTGAGGGAGCGCCGCACTGTCGGAGGGGCGGTACTGAGGGAGCGCCGCACTGTCAGAGGTGCCGTCTTTCGGATGAGACGTTAAACCGAGGCCCCGTCTGCTCTCTCGGGTGGATGTAAAAGATCCCACGGCCACTATTGGAAGAAGAGCAGGGGGAGTTCCACTCTGGTGTCCTGGGTCAACATTCCTTCCTCAAGCCAATGCCACCAAAACTAGATGATCTGGTCATTCATTTTATTGCTGTTTGTGGGAGCTTGCTGTGTACAAATTGGCTGCTGCGTTTCCTACATTACAACAGTGACTACACTTCAAAAAGTACTTCATTGGCTGTAAAGCGCTTTGGGACGTCCTGAGGTGGTGAAAGGCGCCAACAGAATGTGGGCGTTGCTGCCAAGGCTGGCATTCATCGCCCATCCCTAGTTGCCCTCGAGGGTTGTGGTGAGCCACCACCTTAGCAGTTCACTAGCTGAGCCACATCAGAGGATAGTTAAGAGTCGACTACGCTGGTGTGGGACTGGAGTCACGTATAGGCCCAGACCGGGCAGTCAAGAACAACAACTTGCATTTATACAGCGCCTCACAGAAGAACATAAGAATTAGGAGCAGGAGTCGGCCATTCGGCCCCTCGAGCCTGCTCCGCCATTCAATAAGATCATGGCTGATCTTCGACCTCAACTCCACTTTCCTGAACTATCCCCATATCCCTTGGTACCCTTAATATTCAAAAATCTAGCGATCTCTGTCTTTAATATACTCAACGACTGAGCCTCCACAGCCCTCTGGGGTAGAGAATTCCAAAGATTCACCACCCTCTGAGTGAAGAAATTCCTCCTCATCTCAGTCCTAAATGGCCGACCCCTTATTCTGAGACTGTGACCCCTGGTTCTAGACTCTCCAGCCAGGGGAAACATCCTCCCTGCATCTACCCTGTCAAGCCCTGTAAGAATTTTGAATGTTTCAATGTGATCACCTCTCATTCTTCTAAACTCTAGAGAATACAGGCCTAGTCTACACAATCTCTCCTCATAGGACAATCCCCCCATCCCAGGAACCAGTCTGGTGAACCTTCGCTGCACTCCCTCTATGGCAAGTATATCCTTCCTTGGGTAAGGAGACCAAAACTGTACACAGTACTCCAGGTGTGGTCTCACCAAGGCCCTATATAATTGCAGTAAGATTTCTTTACCCTTGTATGCCAATCCTCTTGTATTAAAGGCCAACATGTCATTTGCTTTTATACAGCGCCTTTAACATAGTAAAACATCCCAAGGTGCTGCACAGGAGCGTAAGACCTTTGGAGAGGCGAGAGTGTTGCCCACCGATCTAAGGCTGGCATTTAATTACTGAGGGCTTCCATTTTTACGCGAATTTGTTTTGTATTTTGACTCCGTGCTCAATACATCCAGGGGTGTCAATCGCTGCCTTTCTGTTCCACAGCCGTACCCGGTGAAGACAAGAATGGCAAGTGTCTGCGACTGAGGGTATCTGTCTGCTGCACCACAAGTGAGTAACCTTTTTGTTGGGATCCAAGCCATCTGACCACGGGGAGTCAACCTCAACCAGCCTTGGCGGAGGACGAGAACGTTCTTGCCCTGGAGTCTCTGTTGAGGCCCCTGGGTTCTAAACTTCATCGGAACGCTGTCCTCTCCACACACTCTCTTCAACAACAACTTGTATTTACACAGCGCCTTTAACGTAGTAAAACGTCCCAAGGCGCCTCACAGGAACGTTCTCAAACAAAATTCGACACCAAGCCACATGAGGAGATATTAGGACAGGGCTTGGTCAAAGAGGTCGGCTTTAAGGGGCGTCTTAAAGGAGGAGAGAGAGGCGGAGAGGTTTAGGGAGGGAATTCCAGAGCTCGGGGCCCAGGCAGCTGAAGGCACGGCCGCCAATGGTGGAGCGATGGAAATCGGGGGATGCTCAAGAGGCCGGAATTGGAGGAGCGCAGAGATCTCGGAGGGTTGTGGGGCTGGAGGAGGTTACAGAGATCGGGAGGGGACGAGGAGGTCACGGAGGGATTTGAAAACAAGGATGAGAATTTTAAATTGAGTGTTGCTGGACCGGGAGCCAGGGCAGTATGGGCGAACGTGACCCGGTGCGAGTTAGGATACGGGGCAGCAGGAGTTTTGAATGACCCCAGGATTATGGAGGGTGGAAGATGGGAGGCCGGCCAGGAGAGCGTTGGAATAGTCCTCTCTGCGACCTACTTTTGAATCCATCCCAAACTTGGCTTTAGGATTCTATGGAGATTCTTGAACGGTCCCAGTGGATTGGAAGGTAGCAAATGTAACCCCACTATTCAAGAAAGGAGGGAGAGCGAAAACCGGGAACTACAGGCCAGTTAGCCTGACATCAGTCGTCGGGAAAATACTGGAATCCATTGTGAAGGAAGTGGTATCAGGGCACTTAGAAAATCATAACATGATTAGGCAGAGTCAGCATGGTTTTATGAAAGGAAAATCGTGTTTGACAAATTTATTAGAGTTTTTTGAGGATGTAACGAGTAGGGTAGATAACGGGGAACCAGTGGATGTAGTATACTTGGATTTCCAAAAGGCATTCGATAAGGTGCCACATAAAAGGTTATTACACAAGATTAGGGCTCATGGGGTTGGGGGTAATGGATGGAGGTTTGGTTAACGGACAGAAAACAGAGAGTAGGGAGAAACGGGTCTTTTTCAGGTTGGCAGGCTGTAACTAGTGGGGTGCCGCAAGGATCAGTGTTGGGGCCTCAGCTATTTACAATCAATATTAATGGCGTAGATGAAGGGACCGAGTGTAATGTATCCAAGTTTGCTGATGATACAAAGCTAGGTGGGACAGTAAGCTGTGAGGAGAACACAAAGAGTCTGCAAAGGGATATCGACAGGTTAAGTGAGTGGGCAATAAGGTGGCAGATGGAGTATAATCTGAGGAAATGTGAGGTTTGGTAGGAAGAATAGAAAAACAGAATATTTTTTAAATGGTGAGAAACTTTTAAATGTTGGTGTTCAGAGAGATTTGGGTGTCCTCGTGCAAGAAACACAGAAAGCTAGCATGCAGGTACAACAAGCAATAAGGAAGGCAAATGACATGTTGGCCTTTATTGCAAGGGGGTTGGAGTATAAGAGTAAGGAAGTCTTGCTACAATTGTACAGGGCCTTGGTGAGACCACACCTGGATTACTGTGCACAGTTTTGGTCTCCTTTTCTGAGAAATGACATACTTGCCTTAGAGGCAGTGTACGTTAATGAAATCTGTGATGAATTTATATATTGAATTGCCAGCGAAGACTTGAGATGTCAGTATAAGGCGGAGAATGTAGAGGGAACTTTACTCTGTATCTAACCCGTGCTATACCTGCCCTGGGAGTGTTTGATGGGACAGTGTAGAGGGAGCTTTACTCTGTATCTAACCCGTGCTGTACCTGCCCTGGGAGTGTTTGATGGGACAGTGTAAAGGGAGCTTTACTCTGTATCTAACCCGTGCTGTACCTGCCCTGGGAGTGTTTGATGGGACAGTGTAGAGGGAGCTTTACTCTGTATCTAACCCGTGCTGTACCTGCCCTGGGAGTGTTTGATGGGACAGTGTAGAGGGAGCTTTACTCTGTATCTAACCCTTGCTGTACCTGCCCTGGGAGTGTTTGATGGGACAGTGTAGAGGGAGCTTTACTCTGTATCTAACCCGTGCTGCACCTGCCCTGGGAGTGTTTGATGGGGACAGTGTAGAGGGAGCTTTACTCTGTATCTAACCCGTGCTGTACCTGCCCTGGGAGTGTTTGATGGGACAGTGTAGAGGGAGCTTTACTCTCGATCTAACCCGTGCTGTACCTGCCCTGGGAGTGTTTGATGGGACAGTGTAAAGGGAGCTTTACTCTGTATCTAACCCCGTGCTGTACCTGCCCTGGGAGTGTTTGATGGGACAGTGTAGAGGGAGCTTTACTCTGTATCTAACCCGTGCTGTACCTGCCCTGGGAGTGTTTGATGCTGAAATGGATGGTGATTAATGCCCGTCAGCTCAGCAAACAGTGCAACAAGAAGGAAAGGGAAATTCTGCCTTATCTCCCTGAGCCCAGCACTTGGACTGTGATATAAATGGAAGCCTTATTACCTCGTTGTTGGTAGCGAACCTCATCAGTCATTTCATCAGTGAGGCTCGGAGCAGTTCCCTCAGTGTGCGCGAGTGCGTCTGTTCTCCGATGGAACATCTTTGCTTGTTACAAACCGCCCAGAGTCGGACACTCAGGATTGATATGTTAGATAAATTTTGAATTCTGCCATCGAATACTTGCTTCTGGCTGCAGGTCCTGCTTTGCACAAATGCTCCCTCAAATGGCTAAAGTGGTTTTCAGTCCTGAACACTTCGCAAGAATGGGATTTTGAGAACCTGTGTGTGTGTGTGCGGACCTCAGAGGGTTACATTATGAGGACAGACTAGGCTTGTATTCCCTCGAGTTTAGAAGATTAAGGGGTGATCTAATCGAGGCATTTAAGATGATTAAAGGATTTTTTAAACATTTCTTTCATGGGATGTGGGCGTCGCTGGCAAGGCCGGCATTTATTGCCCATCCCCTAATTGCCCTTGAGAAGGTGGTGGTGAGCCGCCTTCTTGAACCGCTGCAGTCCGTGTGGTGAAGGTGCTCCCACAGTGCTGTTAGGGAGGGGGTTCCAGGATTTTGACCCAGCGACGATGAAGGAACGGCCCGATATATTTCCAAGTCAGGATGGTGTGTGACTTGGAGGGGAACTTGGAGGTGGTGGTGTTCCCATGCGCCTGCTGCCCTTGTCCTTCTAGGTGGAAGAGGTCGCGGGTTTGGGAGGTGCTGTCAACGAATTTGATCGGGTAGATAGATTTCCTCTGGTGGGGGGAGTCCAGAACAAGGGGGGCGTCACCTTTAAAATTAGAGCCAGGCCGTTCAGGGGTGATGTCAGGAAGCACTTCTTCACACAAAGGGCGGTGGGAATCTGGGGGGAAAACTCCCCCAAAAAGCAGTTGAGGCTGGTGGGGTCAATTGAAAAATTCAAAACTGAGATTGATAGATTTTTGTTGGGTAAGGGTATTAAAGGTTTTGGAACCAAGGCGGATAGATGGAGTTAAGATACAGATCAGCCATGATCTAATTGAATGACGGAACAGGCTCGAGGGGCTGAATGTCCTCCTCCCGTTCCAATGACTGGAGCCCAAGGGAAAAAATATACGGGGTTCGAACTCGTCGAATCGTGCTTGACGATAAGTGTGAAAGGCACCGATTGGTTTAATGGAGAATTCTGAAGGCAATTGCAGCCATACGCGGTCAGAAAGGTCAGAGGCCAATCTCCGGCCTGTGCCGGCTTCTCCATCGGAACAGGGGTCGGCGGGGTGGGGCGAGGGCAGCGGAAATCTCGCCGAATCACCCGCCAATCAAGCGGTCAGCAGCTGGATGCCGCCATCTTGGCACTGAGGTAAGTGGTGGGGGAGGGGGATGGGTAGAGGGAAGCCAGAGGCAGGAGTCATACCGAGCTGGGCCAAGTGGGTATTAATTATGGGTGTATATATATATATATATATATATTTTTTTTTTAACGATGCTTTTCTTATTTATAGCTTTAAAACCAACGACAGAGGCATCACAGTCGCGAGCGAGGGAGAGCATACAGCAAGGTGGGTTTGTAATGTCGCTGGGACCGTTCAGAGTTGGCGCCACAGATTGGAGCACAGGTCGCGAAGGAATTTCACAATTGCAATATACTTGCATTGGAGGCAGTTCAGAGACGATTCACTCGGTTAATTCCAGAGATGAGGGGGTTGACTTATGAAGAAAGGTTGAGCAGGTTGGGCCTATACTCATTGGAGTTTAGAAGAATGAGAGGGGATCTTATTGAAACATATAAGATACTGAGGGGGCTCGACAGGGTAGGTGCAGAGAGGATGTTTCCCCTCGTGGGGGAATCTAGAACTCGGGGGCACAGCTTCAGAACAAAGGGTCGCCCTTTTAGAACTGAGATGAGGAGGAATTTCTTCTCTCTGAGGGTTGTAACTCTGTGGAATTCTCTGCCCCAGAGAGCCGTGGAGGCTGGGTCATTAAATACATTTAAGGTGGAGATAGATTTTTGCAAGATAAGGGAGTGAAGGGTTATGGGGAGCGGGCAGGGAAGTGGCTTTGAGCCCAAGATCAGCCATGATCTTATTGAATGGTGGAGTAGGCTCGAGGGGCCAAGTGGCCTATTCCTGCTCCTATTTCTTATGTTCTTATCAACTCCCTTTCCAGAACCTCGCTCTCCACTCGCCCACCCTCAAAGTCCACATCTTCAAAAGTGTCTTTGGTCGCTGCTTGCTATGAGGTTTGGGATGTTCTACCTGATTGGCGGCCGTGCCTTCAGCCGCCTGGGCCCCGAGCTCTGGAATTCCCTCCCTAAACCTCTCCGCCTCTCTCTCCTCCTTTAAGACGCTCCTTAAAACCTCCCTCTTTGACCAAGCTTTTGGTCACCTGTCCCTAATATCTCCTTATGTGGCTCGGTGTCAAATTTTACTAGGTTAAAGGCGCTATATAAATGCCAGTTGTTGTTGATTCAGTGACACAACAAAGCCCACTGCCCCCCCAGTGCTTCTTTAAGCGGAGAAGGTTAAGGGGGAGATTTACCGGGATGGTTCCAGGGATGAGGGACTTTGGTTATGTGGCGAGACTGGAGAAGCTGGGATTGTTCTCCTTAGAGCAGAGAAGGTTAAGGGGAGATTTAATCGAGGTGTTGAAATGATGAGGGGTTTTGATCGGGGAGATGGGGAGAAACTGTTTCCAGTGGCAGGAGGGTCGGGTAACCAGAGGACACAGATTTAAGATAATTGGCAAAAGAACCAGAGGGGGAGATGAGGAGAATGTTTTTTAAGCAGCGAGTTGTTGTGATCTGGAACGCGCTGCCTGAAAGGGCGGTGGAAGCAGATTCAATAGTGACTTTCAAAAGGGGAATCGGAGAAATACTTGAAGGGGAAAAATTTGCAGGGCTGTGGGGAAAGAGCAGGGGGGATTGGGACTAATTGGAGAGCTCGACCAAAGAGCCGGCACAGGCACGATGGGCCGAATGGGATCCTCTGTGCTGTGAGATTCTGATCCACCAGAGGGAACTCTAGAAGGTGATCCAAGAGCAGGAACTCTTGACTGAGTGAATAATTCATTTAATTTCCCAATTCCCACCCTTCCCTCGTACCTCAGGGGCACGGAGTGTGCGTCACCTAATGATGCGCTTTGCCTTCATGCACAGCACATGTACAGACTTGTCCATGTGCGAAGTTGCACATCTCTGGGCGTAGTAACACCTTTAAGAAAATTACATCTCCTCATTAGAGTCGGTCAGAGTTCAATGACTCACCGTTCAAACCACTGCCTGAACCCCACGTTGCCAAAAACAATCTCCACAAAAATCCCAAGAACATTCAAACCTGAGCCAGTCCAACATCAAGAGACGGCCATTTTTGAAAGAAATTAATTCTCGGGATGTGGGCGTCGCTGGCAAGGCCGGCATTTATTGCCCACCCCCTAATCGCCCCTCGAGAACGTGGTGGTGAGCCGCCTTCTTGAACCGCTGCAGTCCGTGTGGTGAAGGTGCTCCCACACAGTGCTGTTAGGGAGGGAGTTCCAGGATTTTAACCCAGTGACGATGAAGGATCGGCCCGATATATTTCCAAGTCGGGATGGTGTGTGACTTGGAGGGGAACTTGGAGGTGGTGGTGTTCCCGTGCGCCTGCTGCCCTTGTCCTTCTAGGTGGAGAGGTCGCGGGTTTGGGAGGTGCTGCCGAAGAAGCCTTGGCGAGTTGCTGCAGTGTATCTTGTAGATGGTACACACTGCAGCCACGGTGCGCCGGTGGTGGAGGGAGCGAATGTTTAAGGTGGTGGATGGGGTGCCGGTCAAGTGACCAAAGCCAAAATACTGTGAATGCTGGAAATTTGAAATAAACCCAGAAACACTTTCAACAACAACAGCAACATCTTGCATTTATATAGCGCCTTTAACATAGTAAAACGTCCCAGGGCGCTTCACAGGAGCGATTATCAGACAAAATTCGACACCGAGCCACATCAGGAGATATTAGGGACAGGTGACCAAAAGCTTGGTCAAAGAGGTCGGTTTTAAGGAGCGTCTTAAAGGAGGAGAGAGAGGCGGAGAGGTTTAGGGAGGGAATTCCAGAGCTCGGGGCCCAGGCGGCTGAAGGCACGGCCGCCAATGGTGGAGCGATGGAAATCGGGGGATAGGAAGAGGCCAGAATTGGAGGAGCGCAGAGATCTCGGAGGGTTGTGGGGCTGGAGGAGGTTACAGAGATAGGGAGGGGGGCGAGGAGGCCATGGAGGGGATTTGAACACAAGGATGGAGAATTTTAAAATTGAGGTGTTGCTGGACCAGGAGCCAGTGTAGGTCAGCGAGCACAGGGGGTGGGGGGTGATTCTGTCCTGGGCCAACATTTATCCCTCGTGGTAAATCTCGAAAACAAATGATCTGGTCATCGGCTTAGCACCTGGACGCAGACGTTCTGAGGTTGTCAAGGGCGCTACGCAGGCGCAAACCGCAGGAGCTCAAGGGTGGAGAGAACGAAACTTGCATTTCCACAGCGCCTTTGACGACCTCGGGACCGTCCCAAAGCGCCTTGCAGCCAACGAAGCACTTTTGAAGTGTTTGCAATGTGGGAAAGGCGGGTTTGCGCACAGCAAGATCCCAAGGCCATACTCCTCCCGACTGGGCCGCGGCTGAGGCCTTTATTTGGAGCCGTGGAGGGGGGGGGGTTAAAGTTCAAAGGGACATCCTTTCAATGGTGCGGGGAGATCGGGCTCGCCTCCGAGAGAGATTGGAGTCGAGTGAAGTGGAGGTCGCTGCTCTGCGCCGTGTGTTGTGAACAGGTTATGCTTTCGGGAGAGCTTAGAGACCGACAACTAGCTAATCCTGCGCTCTGTGCGTTTTGTGGCGAGCTAGAGTCATTGGGCTGGATTTTGTCTTGGGGTCAGGTTGGGGTCGTGTTACCTGTATTTGGTGTTGTCCCCCCGACTCCAGATTAATGTGGATGAATGATGCAATTTTCACTTAATTGGGCAATTGAGTTCCAGCATGTGGGAACCCATGAACCAATTAGTGGTTTCAGTGGGAAAGTCGCCTCTGATGATGTCATCATTGCAGGCTGCCTGGTCTCAGAGATTGCCTGGCCTTTGCTGTGAGAGGACCTGGATGCAAAATGAGCAGCATCTCAGAGAGAGAGAGAGAGAGAATTTTTTTTTCAACCAAGTCCTCCAAGGCAGTCTCTGAAGACATTCAATGCAGCAGCATCAGAGGCGACTATTCAGACCTAATACTACTACTACCTTCATCACATCTCCGTTGTAATAGTGGACCTGCAGCTGATAGTCAGCTATCCACTTGTGCTCCCACCAGGTTTCACTGGCGTGTTTCACATCAGGCGTGCTTCACGTGGGAAAAGGGTTAAACTAGCTAAAACGTTTCAAAATGGCATTACAGAGCCAATTTAGGGCTTGTTAAGGGCTTTAATGGCCTCTCTCGCCTCTTGGAGGCGGGACGGAGTCGGGAACACTGCGACCGATTTTGTCAAAATTGCGTGGAGGCGGGATGGAGTCGGGATGGGGTCGGGACCCCCGAATCTGCAACTTTAACCCCCCACACGCCTCCAAACCCGACTCCACGGGTCATTGAAAATCCAGCCCAAAGAGTCATACAGCACAGAAAGAGGCCCTTCGGCCCATCGTGTCCGCGCCGGCCATCAAGCCCTGTCTATTCTAATCCCATTTTCCAGCACTTGGTCCGTAGCCTTGTCTGCTATGGCGTTTCAAGTGCTCATCTAAATGCTTCTTGAATGTTGTGAGGGTTCCTGCCTCTACCACCCTTTCAGGCAGTGAGTTCCAGATTCCAACCACCCTCTGGCTGAAAAAGTTTTTCCTCAAACACCCTCTAAACCTCCTGCCCCTTACCTTGAAACTATGCCCCCTGGTTATTGACCCCTCTACTAAGGGGAAAAGTTCCTTTCTGTCTACCCTATCTATGCCCCTCATAATTTTGTACACCTCAATCAGGTCCCCCCCTCAGCCTTCTCTGCTCTAAGGAAAACAACCTAGAAAAATAGGAGCAGGAGGAGGCCACTCGGCCCTTCGAGCCTGCTCCGCCATTCAATACGATCATGGCTGATCCTCTCTCTCAATACCATATTCCCGCTCTCTCCCCATACCCCTTGACCCCTTTTGTGTCTAGAAATCTATCTATCTCCTTCTTAAATATATTCAGTGACTTGGCCTCCACAGCCTTCTGTGGTAGAGAATTCCACAGGTTCACCACCCTCTGAGTGAAGAAATTTCTCCTCATCTCAGTCCTAAATGTCCTACCCCGTATCCTGAGACTGACCCCTCGTTCCTGACCCCCCCAGCCAGGGGAAACATCCTCCCTGCATCCAGTCTGTCTAGCCCTGTCAGAATTTTATACGTTTCAATGAGATCCCCTCTCATTCTTCTAAACTCTAGTGAATACAGGCCTAGTCGACCCAATCTCTCCTCATACGACAGTCCTGCCATCCCAGGAATCAGTCTGGTGAACCTTCGCTGCACTCCCTCTATGGCAAGTATATCCTTTCTTAGGTAAGGAGACCAAAACTGCACACAGTACTCCAGGTGTGGTCTCACCAAGGTCTTGTATAACTGTAGTAAGACATCCTTGCTCCTGTACTCAAATCCTCTTGCAATGAAGGCCAACATACCATTTGCCTTCCTAACTGCTTGCTGCACCTGCATGTTTGTTTTCAGTGAGCTGTGTGGGTACAGGCAGTAAGTGGAAAATTGGCTGAGTCTGACTCTTGTAACTTGTTTGGATTGCACGCCCTCGGTGTGTTGATTCGCTGACGAACGGCAGCCTTTCCAGTCGAGAAGCTTTTGGCTCGAGACGAGAATTCTCGAATATTCCTTGCATCGCCGCCCCCCCCCCTTGGACCAAAGAAAAGCAAAACTTGTGTTAACCCATACCACGGTGAAACGTAGAAACATAGAAAAATAGGAGCAGGAGTAGGCCATTCAGCCCTTCGAGCCTGCTCCGCCATTCAATATGATCATGGCTGATCCTCTATCTCAATACCATATTCCTGCTCTCTCCCCATACCCCTTGATGCCTTTTGTGTCTAGAAATCTATCTATCTCCTTCGTAAATAGATTCAGTGACTTGGCCTCCACAGCCTTCTGTGGTAGAGAATTCCGCAGGTTCACCACCCTCTGAGTGAAGAAATTTCTCCTCATTATTACCGAGCTGTACTTTATAGGCCATTTAGGACTGAGATGAGGAGAAATTTCTTCACCCAGAGGGTGGTGAACCTGTGGAATTCTCTACCACAGAAGGCTGTGGAGGCCAAGTCACTGAATCTATTTAAGAAGGAGATGGATAGATTTCTAGACACAAAAGGCATCAAGGGGCCTGGGGAGAGAGCGGGAATATGGTATTGAGATAGAGGATCAGCCATGATCATATTGAATCGTGGAGCAGGCTCGAAGGGCCGAATCCTGCTCCTATTTTTCTATGTTTCTAGCTCGCCAGAAAACACACAGAGCGCAGGATTAGCTAGTTGTCGGTTCCTAACCTCTCCCGAAAGCACGACTTGTTCACAACACAGTTGTGGATGCTGAACCGTTGAGATTGATGGGGCTGGATTTTCAATGACCCGTGGAGTTGGGTTTGGAGGCGTGTGGGGGGTTAAAGTTGCAGATTCAGGGGTCCCGACCCCATCCCGACTCCATTCCGCCTCCACGCAATTTTGACAAAATCGGTCGCGGGGGTTCCCGACTCCGTCCCGCCTCCAAGAGGCGGGAGAGGCCATTAAAGCCCTTAACAAGCCTAAATTGGCTCTGTAATGCCATTTTGAAACGTTTTAGCTAGTTTAACTCTTTTCCCACGTGAAGCACGCCTGATGTGAAACACGCCAGTGAAACCTGGCGGGAGCACAAGTGGATAGCTGACTATCAGCTGCAGGTCCACTATTACAACGGAGATGTGATGAAGGTAGTAGTAGTATTAGGTCTGAAAGTCGCCTCTGATGCTGCTGCATTGAATGTCTTCAGAGACTGCCTGGGAGGACTTGGTTGCAAAAAAAATCTCTCTCTCTCTCTCTCTCTCTGAGATGCTGCTCATTTTGTATCCAGGTCCTCTCACAGCAAAGGCCAGGCAATCTCTGAGACCAGGCAGTCTCTGACCTGCAATGATGACATCATCAGAGGCGACTTTCAGACTGAAAACACTAATTGATTCATGGGTTCCCACATGCTGGAACTCAATTGCCCAATTAAGTGAAAATTGCATCATTCATCCACATTAATCTGGAGTCGGGGGGGGAACACGAAATGCGGGTAACACGACCCCAACCCAACCCCAAGACAAAATCCAGCCCATAAAGTTTGGACTCCGATGCGGAGATCGGGCGGGAGAGCGGAGTTGAGGTCGACGATCGGCCCTGATCTGATAGAATGGCGGAGCAGGCTCGGGGTGGCCGACTCCTGCTCCTAATTCTCGTGGTTCTTGGATCTCCACCCTGCAATAACTGCCTCCTTTTTTTTCCTCTTTGCAGATGCTTCCAAAGCCAAGGGAAGGGGTGGCACGCCGCAGCTGAAGTCGGGAGCTCACCTCTACGTCCTGGCTCTTCTCTGTACCTGCTGCCCCTGGTGGCTCCAAGGCATGTGGGGGGTGTAGGGCCTCTCACTGAGGGGAAGCCCAGAGACTGTTGTCCGATATTTTTTTTAATTTTTTTTTTACAAGCGCTGTGTCCCGGTGGGGGAAAACCATTTCAAAAGTCTTTTTTTTTATTTCAACTCGTCCGGGGGTGACCTGCAATCGACCCGATGGAAGAAGAGGGGCTTTGAAGATCTCCCCAAACCCATCCCCATCACCTCCACCAGTTCCGCACAATTTGCATTTCCAAGTCACACAAGCGCCTTTCTCTGGCCCTTCTCTTAAGGCTGACTTGGATCTATTTTTAGCCTGAATCGCGTACTGATGAGGTTTTGGCGCCCCCCAACTCTTTCGACCAACCCTGGAAACCAAAGCAAAGAGAGGAAGTTGCTTCATGTTCTGGCCAAGCCTTTGATGGAGTCGGAGAGCCAGGGAAGGCTTCTTCCAAGGGAATGCGAGGGTTCTTCCAAGTTCTGAGCAGATTTTGGATGCCCTAACGGCCGCCACGCTTCCCAGCAAGCCTGCCCACGAGCGAAGATCTGAACCGTAGACCCTCCAGCCCTTGCTTGCCTCAAGAGGTCCATCCTGGGAGGCTCCTCCTCAGAGCAGGTGCGTGTCTTCTCTCTCTCCTCTCTCTCTCTCCTGTGCGTGAGGTTGATCCTGAGCTGAATCATAGAAAGTTACAGCACGGAAGGAGGCCATTTCGGCCCATCATGTCCGCGCCGGCCAACAAAGAGCTCTCCAGCCTAATCCCACTTCCCAGCTCTTGGTCCGTAGCCCTGCAGGTTAGAGCATCCCAAGTGCACATCCAAGTACTTTTTAAACGTGGTTAGAGTTCCTGCCTCTACCGCCCTTTCAGGCAGTGAGTTCCAGACCCCCACAACCCTCTGGGTGAAGAAATTTCCCCTCAAATCCCCTCTAAACCTTCCCCCAATTACTTTCAATCTGTGCCCCCTGGTTTTTGACCCCTCTGCTAAGGGAAATAGGTCCTTCCTATCCACTTTATCTAGGCCCCTCATCACTTTATACACCTCAATAAGGTCTCCCCTCCGCCTCCTCTGTTCCAAGGAAAACAGACCCAGCCTATCCAGTCTTTCCTCATCGCTAAGATTCTCCACTCCCGGCAACATCCTTGTAAATCTCCTCTCTACCCTCTCTAGTGTAATCACATCTTTCCTGTAATGTGGTGACCAGAACTGCACGCAGTATTCTAGCTGAAGCCTAACTAGTGTTTTATACAGTTGAGCATAACCCCCCTGCTCTTGGATTCTATGCCACGGCTAATAAAGGCAAGCATTCCATATGCCGCCTTAATCTTTACCGGGGCGGGTTGCGTAGGCGGTGGGGGGGCGGGGCGGGGGCCGGAGTTTCGGGCGGCTGTGGAGATTTCACCCCACAGCGTGCGAGGCTCGGCTCGGCCTGACCGGTTCCCCGCCTGGAAGACGGCCTGATAGACAGGTTTGGCTTCCAGCCGAGCGGGGAGGACTCGGGAGGAGGCCGCAGGACCAGGTAGGTCCGGTCCATGACCCCGGTGCGGTGGGGGGAGGGGGGAGGTCAGATTCCCCCGACCCCCTGGGGGAGGGGCTTGTTTTTTTTAAAAATTCGTTTATGGGATGTGAGCGTCGCTGGCAAGGCCCAGCATTTATTGCCCATCCCTAATTGCCCCTTGAGAAGGTGGTGGTGAGCCGCCTTCTTGAACCGCTGCAGTCCGTGTGGTGAAGGTGCTCCCACAGTGCTGTTAGGGAGGGTGTTCCAGGATTTTGACCCAGCGACGATGAAGGAACGGCGATATATTTCCAAGTCAGGATGGTGTGTGACTTGGAGGGGAACTTGGAGGTGGTGGTGTTCCCATGCGCCTGCTGCCCTTATCCTTCTAGGTGGAAGAGGTCGCGGGTTTGGGAGGTGCTGCCGAAGAAGCCTTGGCGAGTTGCTGCAGTGCATCTTGTAGATGGTACACACTGCAGCCACGGTACGCCAGTGGTGGAGGGAGTGAATGTTTAAGGTGGTGGATGGGGTGCCCATCAAGCGGGCTGCTTTGTCCTGGATGGTATCGAGCTTCTTGAGTGTTGTTGGAGCTGCACTCATCCAGGCAGGTGGAGAGTATTCCATCACACTCCTGACTTGTGCCTTGTAGATGGTGGAAAGGCTTTGGGGAGTCAGGAGGTGAGACACTCGCCGCAGAATACCCAGCCTCTGACCTGCTCTTGTTGCCACAGTATTTATGTGGCTGGTCCAGTTAAGTTTCTGGTCAATGGTGACCCCCCAGGATGATGATGGTGGGGGATTCGGAGGGGGCTGATGGTGGGGGAGAGCTTGGGGGGGGGCCGGAAGGAGTGCACCCCGAGGCTGTCCACGTCTCGCCTTGCCACAGATTACCGCTTTTCCCAAAATTGTGCCCGTGGGATCTTTTATGTCCGCTTGAGAGGACAGACAGTGCCTCCTCCGAAAGACGACGCACCCTCGGTACTCAGGCTGGGAGTGTCGGCCGGGATTATGGGGCTCAAGTCTCTGGAGTGGGGACTCGAAACCACCACCTTCCACCAGGACAATCCCACTTAATGAACCCACTCACTTCCTCGCTGTGATTGGCTTAGCTATTGTCTCTCGCGCTCTCTTTTTCTTGCTCTCTCCCACTCGATAAATGGGTCCCAGTTTTATCTTTCAGATTTTAGTTTGCTACACTGTCCTTTCTCTCTGGAGATAAAGATTGACATGCTGAATATTTTTTCATTAGCTCCCTCTACACTGCCCCATCAAACACTCCCAGGGCAGGTACAGCACGGGGTTAGATACAGAGTAAAGCTCCCTCTACACTGTCCCATCAAACACTCCCAGGGCAGGTACAGCACGGGTTAGATACAGAGTAAAGCTCCCTCTACACTGTCCCCAGCAAACACTCCCAGGGCAGGTACAGCACGGGTTAGATACAGAGTAAAGCTCCCTCTACACTGTCCCATCAAACTCTCCCAGGGCAGGTACAGCACGGGTTAGATACAGAGTAAAGCTCCCTCTACACTGTCCCATCAAACTCTCCCAGGGCAGGTACAGCACGGGTTAGATACAGAGTAAAGCTCCCTCTACACTGTCCCATCAAACACTCCCAGGGCAGGTACAGCACGGGTTAGATACAGAGTAAAGCTCCCTCTACACTGTCCCCATCAAACACTCCCAGGGCAGGTACAGCACGGGGTTAGATACAGAGTAAAGCTCCCTCTACACTGTCCCCATCAAACACTCCCAGGGCAGGTACAGCACGGGGTTAGATACAGAGTAAAGCTCCCTCTACACTGTCCCATCAAACACACCCAGGGCAGGTACAGCATGGGTTAGATACAGAGTAAAGCTCCCTCTACACTGTCCCATCAAACACTCCCAGGGCAGGTACAGCATGGGTTAGATACAGAGTAAAGGACCGGTTGCACAGACTGGGCTTGTATTCCCTCGGGTTTAGAAGATTAAGGGGTGATCTAATCGAGGTGTTTAAGATGATTAAAGGAGTTGATCGGGTAGAGAGAGAGAAACTATTTCCTCTGGTGGGGGGAGTCCAGAACAAGGGGGGGGCGTCACCTTAAAATTAGAGCCAGGCCGTTCAGGGGTGATGTCAGGAAGCACTTCTTCACACAAAGGCTGGTGGAAATCTGGAACTCTCCCCCCCAAAAAGCTGTTGAGGCTGGGGGTCAATTGGAAATTTCAAAACTGAGATGGATCGATTTTTTGTTGGGTAAGGGGATTAAGGGTTACGGAACCAAGGCGGGTGGACGGAGTTGAGATACAGATCAGCCGCGATCTGATTGAATGGCGGAACAGGCTCGAGGGGCTGAATGGCCTCCTCCTGGTTTTGTGTGGGTTGATGTTCCTCGCTATGTGATGCTGACACTGGGCTGATTGAATTAAACCCCACTGTCGGGGTTGTGATTGGCGTGGAAAGGTGGTGGGTGTTGGGTGCACATTTACCCTGCAGTGAGTAAGCTATGAGTTGGGGGGGGGCGATGAGTACCAGATGTGATCCTGCGCCCTTAGGAATGAGGGCCACTCCAGCTTCTTGCCGATAACTGATTGAAGGAACGTTCGTCTGATATTTTTTGCAACAGCAGTCCGTGTACATGAGTCACAATGCGGAGAACTCGAAATGAAGAAACCCCTTCGTCCCTCACAGCCAGCGAGAAACGCGACCAATTTTCAACAATGCTTGTCTTCTTTTGACAACCTGCTTTGCTGGTTGTCCTATGTCTCTCTCTCGGGCGAGGCTGATGTCCCACGCACAGTGCTGGGGGCAGTTGACTCTTTGGGTCTCATACAGTGATACATCTGTCAAAAATGAGCTCCTCCAAAACTCCTGCTGCCCCGTGTCCTAACTTGCGCCGAGTCCCGTTCGCCCATCACCCCCTGTGCTCACTGACCTACATTGGCTCCCGGTCCGGCAACGCCTCAATTTCAAAATTCTCATCCTTGTTTTCAAATCCCTCCGTGGCCTCCTCGCCCCCCACCCTATCTCCGTAACCTTCTCCAGCCCCTACAACCCTCCGAGATCTCTGCGCTCCTCCAATTCTGGCCTTTTGAGCATCCCCCGATTCCCATCGCTCCACCATTGGCGGCCGTGCCTTCAGCCGCCTGGGCCCCGAGCTCTGGAATTCCCTCCCTAACCCTCTCCGCCTCTCCTCCTTTAAGACGCTCCTTAAAACCGACCTCTTTGACGAAGCTTTTGATCACCTGTCCTAATATCTCCTTATGTGGCTCGGTGTCAAATTTTGTCTGATAATCGCTCCTGTGAAGCGCCTTGGGACGTTTTATTACGTTAAAGGTTCCGATTCAGTGCATGCTCCCATCGTGTCATGAAGCGAACTGTGAGTGATGCGCTGGATCCACTGTGTCCCCGTTCCTGGCCCAAGTTCCCTCTTTCATCCAGAAGATGGGGAATGAGACAACACGGTGGCATAGTGGTTAGCACTGTTGCCTCACAGCGCCAGGGACCCGGGTTCGAATCCGGCCTCGGGTGACTGTCTGTGTGGAGTTTGAACATTCTCCCCGTGTCTGCGTGGGTTTCCTCCGGGTGCTCCGGTTTCCTCCCACAGTCCAAAGATGTGCGGGTTAGGTTGATTTGGCTATGATAAATTGACCCTTAGTGTTAGGGGGATTAAATACGTGGGGTTACGGGGATAGGGTGGGATATGTGTCGGTGCAGGCTCGATGGGCCAAAATGGCCTCGATCTGCACTGTGGGGATTCTGTGATTCTGTGATCCGTCTCTGCTCAATGGAGGAGGCCAAGTCAACAACAACTTGCAATTATATAGCGTCTTTCATAAAGTAAAACAGTCACATACAGCGACAGACGTGCACCCACCAGTACTGTACCCCAGTGTTATACAGTGACAGACCTGTACCCACCAGTACTGTACCCCAGTGTTATACAGTGACAGACCTGTACCCACCAGTACTGTACCCCAATGTTACACAGTGACAGACCTGTACCCACCAGTACTGTACCCCAGTGTTATACAGTAACAGACCTGTACCCACCAGTACTGTACCCAGTGTTATACAGTGACAGACCTGTACCCACCAGTACTGTACCCCAGTGTTATACAGTGACAGACCTGTACCCACCAGTACTGTACCAGTGTTATACAGTGACAGACCTGTACCCACCAGTACTGTACCCAGTGTTATACAGTGACAGACCTGTACCCACCAGTACTGTAACCCAGTGTTATACAGTGACAGACCTGTACCCACCAGTACTGTACCAGTGTTATACAGTGACAGACCTGTACCCACCAGTACTGTACCCAGTGTTATACAGTGACAGACCTGTACCCACCAGTACTGTAACCCAGTGTTATACAGTGACAGACCTGAACCCACCAGTACTGTACCCCATTGTTATACAGTGACAGACATGTACCCACCAGTACTGTACCCCATTGTTATACAGTGACAGACATGTACCCACCAGTACTGTACCCCATTGTTATACAGTGACAGACCTGTACCCACCAGTACTGTACCCCAGTGTTACTTAGCTCCAATTACTCTATCCAGACACTTGCTGGGGTATAAAGCCTTCACATATCCATTGTTGGTGAAATTCTATTGTAACGTCGCTACAATGTTGAGGAGCCTCATTGGGAGTTTTGTCAATATCCAGCTGGTTATATCGGAACTGGGAGTCTTTCCCGACCCTGAGAACAGGAGTCATTGTGCAAACTGAATAAGCCGAAAATATGTTTCTATTTAAAAGCTGTTTGAACTTTTTCCCCCGCATTGTCTTTTGCAAGAATGATGCCAGAACTGAGAGGTTATAATCATCAGGAAAGACTGAACAGGCGGGGGCTCTTTTCTCTAGAAAAGAGAAGGCTGAGGGGGTGACCTGATCGAGGTCTTTAAAATTATGAAGGGGGTTCGATAGGGTAGACGTAGAGAAGATGTTTCCACTTGTGGGGCGAGACCAGAACTAGAGGCCGTCAATATAAGAGAGTCACTAATAAATCCAAGCGGGAATTCAGGAGAAACTTCTTTACCCAGAGAGTGGTGAGAATGTGGAACTCGCTCCCACAGGGAGTGGTTGAGGCGAATAGTATCGATGCATTTAAGGGGAAGCTGGATAAACACATGAGGGAGAAAGGAATAGAAGGATATAACAAGGCAAGGGAATAGACAATGGCCCAGAAATTGATCTCGCTCTGTTCCCGCGGGGGTAAGGCTTCCCCGAGATCTCTCACTCCGCTTGTGCTTTTTCAGATCCAGCTCGCACGAACTTGATGTTCCAGACATCAGCTGGGCAGTGCTTGCGTATCCCAGCGGCGTAGTGAATTCGTGCGAGCTGTGGGATCACGTGACTCAGTTAGAGCCAATGGCAGCACACCATCTTCCATTCATGAGTTTTACATACGTGCTGTGAAATCTATGAATCTTACACCCCCCCAAAATAACAGCTAAACCTCAATTAAATTTAAAAAAAAACCCATCACATTAATAAAATAAGTATAGTTAAATAAATTAACCATTTTAAATAAAAAATTTAATTTTTGAAAAAATTTAAAATCTTTTAAAAAGTTATAAAAATAAACTTACCTGTCTTTAAAGTCTCTAAAAAAGATATACCTGTTAAAAAAAATTCAAAAAAATACTTAATTCACTACTTACCTTGTTAAAAGTGGGTCTTACTCCTCCTTTTTCCATTTCTAAAATCTTCCGTACTTACCTGCGCGTCCAAAGCACGAAGTGCACAGCGTGCACGCAGCCTGTAGCGCGCACGCGATGCACCGAGGAACCGCCCCCTTTTCAAAAGACCAAGTGCCGGTTTTCAGCGCATGCGCAGGGCATGCAGAAAACCGGCAATTGGAGAGAGAATACGCGAGAGTACGCAGTGCGTACTCTCGCGTCGCGGGATGAATTTTTGGCCCAATAAATGGTGGGATACTGTGGAGTGTAGAGGAACAGAGGGACCTTGGAGTGCAAGTCCACAGATCCCTGAAGGTAGCAGGACAGGTAGATAAACATAGTAACAGAAAAATAGGAGCAGGAGTCGGCCATTCGGCCCTTCGAGCCTGCTCCGCCATTCAATATGATCATGGCTGATCCTCTATCTCAATACCATATTCCCGCTCTCTCCCCATACCCCTTGACGCCTTTTGTGTCTAGAAATCTATCTATCTCCTTCTTAAATATATTCAGTGACTTGGCCTCCACAGCCTTTTGTGGTAGAGTATTCCACAGGTTCACCACCCTCTGGGTGAAGAAATTTCTCCTCATCTCAGTCCTAACTGTCCTGCCCCGTATCCTGAGACTGTGACCCCTCGTTCTAGGCCCCCCAAGCCAGGGGAAACATCCTCCCTGCATCCAGTCTGTCTAGCCCTGTCAGAATTTTATACGTTTCAATGAGATCCCCCTCTCATTCTTCTAAACTCTGGTGAATACAGGCCTAGTCGACCCAATCTCTCCTCATACGACAGTCCTGCCATCCCAGGAATCACTCTGGTGAACCTTCGCTGCGCTCCCTCTATGGCAAGTATATCCTTTCTTAGGTAAGGCGGTTAAGAAGGCATACGGGATACTTGCCTTTATTAGCCAAGGCATAGAATATAAGAGCAGGGAGGTTATGCTTGAACTGTATAAAACACTAGTTAGGCCGCAGCTAGAATACTGCGTGCAGTTCTGGTCACCACATTACAGGAAAGATGTGATCGCACTGGAGAGGGTACAGAGGAGATTTACGAGGATGTTGCCTGGGCTGGGGAATTTTAGCTATGAGGAAAGATTGGATAGGCTGGGGTTGTTTTCTTTGGAACAGAGGAGGCGGAGGAGAGATTTAATTATGGTGTATAAAATTATGAGGGGCCTAGATAGAGTGGATAGGAAGGACCTATTTCCCTTAGGTCAATAACCAGGGAGCAGAGATTTAAAGTAATTGGTAGAAGGATTAGAGGGGAGTTGAGAACTTTTTTCACCCAGAGGGTGGTGGGGGTCTGGAACTCACTGCCTGAAAGGGTGGTAGAGGCAGAAACCCTCATCACATTTAAAAAGTACTTGGATATGCGCTTGAAGTGCCGTAACCTCCAGGGCTACGGACCAAGAGCTGGAAAGTGGGATTAGGCTGGATGGCTCTTTGTCAGCCGGCACGGACACAATGGGCCGAAATGGCCTCCTTCTGTGCTGTGAATGTCTACGATTCGCTGATGGGGTGAGATGAAGTCGGGGTGGGAGGAGGCTGGTATGGAGCATAAACGCCGGCACGGAGCAGATGGGGCAAAAGGCCTGTTTCTGTGCTGCACATTCGATTGTAATGTAATTCAAACTTTCCTGTTGTTGTTTTCAGGAGCTTTCCCGCTCGGGGGTTGGAGGCCCATCACCAGACAGAGGGCAGCTGTTTCTGGACTGCATTCTCCGATTAAATTTCGTTTAATTTCTCACGGTGGCGGTGCTGATTCCGAACCGCTTTCGGTCGAACCCAACCCTGCTGGAAGAAACTGGTTTACCGTAAATCTCTGATTTGATTGATTGATTGGGTGGGGGGGAAACTCGAGAGCAGGCTGGGTTGCTATGGGCAACGAGAGTTTTGGGGCCTTTGTTTTGAGGCCTTGGCGTTGGTCAGTTCTGTGGATTTTTCAAAGGCCCAACCTTGTATCCACGGTAACCAAACAGGTCACTTGCCTTGCGAGAACTTCCAGGTCGTCTGAGCTGCCAGCAGGAGGAGGAGTTCTTCGGGCTAGACTCACGGCCCGCAAAAGCCTCAACTACCGTGCCGCTCGAGGCGGCGGCGGCAGCAGCAGTGGGGTGAGGACGCCTGACCCTGCAGGCCCCAAAGCCCGGTCAATCCAAGATGTCTCCGTTGCCGAGAGCGTCGGCGTATCTAGCACTTATCTCTGGTTGGCTCAATTGATGGGGTCACCAGCCCTGGTTGGACTTCTTCCTGGAGGCTTCGTTACGTGACGTCGCGCCGTGGGCCCCCAACGCACCCGCCATTAGTCTACCCAACTTGGCCATCCCTCGCGGAGCCCCGCCTTCTCACGGCCAATTGGAAAGCGAACGGACTCTTCGTTACCTGATTGGCTGATTCTTCACAGTGGAACAGCCTTTTTTTATTTCCCACCCCCCCCCACCAAATTTTTCGAACCAATTTTTTAACCCCTCCCCCCGCCGATGATTTTTCTCCCGCATGTCACTCCCAGCGGTCTCCTGGAGATTAATCTTCAATTCCTGGAGACCCCAGGCCGATCCTGAAGGGCTGGCAGCTCCGATGAGGCGGGATGCCCGAGAGTTTGCAGACACTGTGAACAGAATCCTCTTTTCAATGAAAAGACCGCGGTGTTCATCTTCTGCGAAGATTTTGAAATTGACTACTGCCAGAGATCGTGTGTTTACAGCAGTGATTTTTGTACTTTTTTAAAATTTCAATAAAGGTAACCAAACCGATTCTGTCATTGAGATTTGCTCTGTGGCCTGTGTCGGCCTGCCCCACCCTATTAATGGTATGAGTTGGATTAGTGGCAATTGTCTCTGTCTGTCTCACTCTCGCTCTCTCTCTCTCTGTGTGTCTCTCTGTCTCTCTCTCTCTCGCTGTCTGTCTGTCTGTGTCTCTCTCTCTCGATCTCTCTGTCTGTGTCTGTCTCTCGCTCTCTGTCTCTCTCTCGCTCTCTGTCTATCTGTGTCTGTCTCTCGCTCTCTGTCTGTCTGTGTCTCTCGCTCTCTGTCTATCTGTGTCTGTCTCTCGCTCTTTGTCTGTCTGTCTCTGTCTGTCTGTCTGTGTCAGTCGCTGTCTCTCTCTGTCTCTCTCTCTCTGTCTCTCTCTCGCTGTCTCTCTCTCGCATTCAGTGTGTGTCTCTCTCTCTCTGTCTCTCTCTCGCTGTCTCTCTCATTCAGTGTGTGTCTCTCTCGCATGCTCTCACACTCATTAAAGATTTACCGTTTAATATAGTGTCTCATCCCGTCTTTCAAACATCTCGGTGCTTCACAGCCAATGCAGTACTGTTTGAAGTGTAGTCACTGTTGCAATGCGGAAAATGCGACAGCCAATTTGCGCACAGCAAGATCCCACACACAGCGCTGTGACATTGACCAGATGTTGTACTTGTGGAAAAGATCGTTCTTTCTTTAACTGCCCACTCTTCCAACCTATCCCAAGTCCTCCTGCAATTCCTCTCCGGGTTTGCTACGCCCCTTAATATGTTATCGGCGCAGTTTAATATCATTCCTGGGGTAACTCCATCCAAATTATTTACGTAACTAAACGACTAAAGAGGTGCCAGCACAGATCCCTGGGGCACATCACTACCCACCCCCCAACAATCCGATAGCACCCATTTACCCCGACTCTCCACACAGCAGCATAAGAGATAGGAGCAGGAGTTGGCCATTCGGCCCCTCGAGCCTGCTCCGCCATTCAATAAGATCATGGCTGATCTTCGACCTCAACTCCACCTGCCTGCCCGATCCCCATATCCCTTGATTCCCTCAGTGTCCAAAAAAACCTCTGCCTGTTAATCATCCTTTTATTTAAAAATTCTCATCCTCGTCTTCAAATCCCTCCATGGCCCTCGCCTCCCTCCCAATCTCTGTAACCTCCTCCAGCCCTACAACCCTCCCAGATCTCTGCGCTCCTCCAATTCTGGCCTCTTGAGCATCTCCCGATTTCCATCGCTCCACCATTGGCGGCCGTGCCTTCAGCCGCCTGGGCCCCGAGCTCTGGAATTCCCTCCCTAAACCTCTCCGCCTCTCTCTCCTCCTTTAAGACGCTCCTTAAAACCGACCTCTTTGACCAAGCTTTCGGTCACCTGTCCGAATCTCTCCTCATGTGGCTCGGTGTCAAATATTGTCTGATAATCGCTCCTGTGAAGCGCCTTGGGACGTTTTACTACGTTAAAGGCGTTGGATAAATACAAGATTGTTAATACCATTTGCCTTCATTTTTCTAACAAGTCTCTCATGTGGCACCTTATCAAATGCTTTCTGCATGCAACATCCTTTAATACACACCTTGTGATTGCCGCTAAAAATTCAGTTAAATTCCCACGTTCCTATTCAGATTTTAGTCGGGTGAGGCTATCGAGGGATATGGAGCAAAGTCAGGTAAATGGTGTTGAGGTATGGATCGGTCATGATCTAATTGAATGGTGGGGATCAGGCCCGAGTGGCTGAATGGCGTCCTCCTGTCCCTATGTTTCTTCGGTACAGAACCATGTTGATTCACCCCCAGCTGACTTCTTTCTAAATACCCAGTAACTTCATCCTGTATCATGAATCGAGTGCCAATACCCTGAAAAGGAGCTTCCAGTATTTGAGCAGAACACCGTGACCTGGGAGTGTTTGATGGGGACAGTGTAGAGGGAGTTTTACTCTGTATCTAACCCATGCTGTACCTGCCCTGGGAGTGTTTGATGGGACAGTGTAGAGGGAGCTTTACTCTGTATCTAACCCCGTGCTGTACCTGCCCTGGGAGTGTTTGATGGGACAGTGTAGAGGGAGCTTTACTCTGTATCTAACCCGTGCTGTACCTGCCCTGGGAGTGTTTGAGGGGGACAGTGTAGAGGGAGCTTTACTCTGTATCTAACCCGTGCTGTACCTGCCCTGGGAGTGTTTGATGGGACAGTGTAGAGGGAGCTTTACTCTGTATCTAACCCGTGCTGTACCTGCCCTGGGAGTGTTTGATGGGACAGTGTAGAGTGAATTGGGGATCAGCCATAGTGTTGAAATCTGACTATTCCCGAGCAGTGGGATAGTTAACTTTGACGAGCTGAAGAAAATCAACAAAATATGATGGATCGCGGGCGAGTCAAGACAGGGGGAATCTCTGGAGAAGGTCGTGGAGAAGCACATTAGCTGGGGAGATCTGGTTGCATTATTTCAGTCCCCTGGGGCAGGAAGGGAATGGAGGCAAGACTGCACAAGGGTATAGTACATAGAACGTACATCACGGAAAGAGGCCATTTGGCCCATCTACTGCACATCGCCATTTATAGGAACATAAGAATTAGGAGCAGGAGTCGGCCATTCGGCCCCTCGAGCCTGCTCCGCCATTCAATAAGATCATGGCTGATCTTCGACCTCAACTCCACTTTCCCGCCCGATCCCCATATCCCTCGATTCCCCTAGAGTTCAAAAATCTATCAATCTCAGCCTTGAATATACTCAACGACTGAGCCTCCACAGCCCTCAGAGGGTGGTGAATCTTTGGAATTCTCTACCCCAGAGTGAAGAAATTCCTCCTCATCTCAGTCCTAAATGGCCGACCCCTTATCCTGAGACTGTGACCCCTGGTTCTAGACACTCCAGCCAGGGGGAAACAACCTCTCAGCATCTACCCTGTCAATCCCCCTCAGAATCTTGCATGTTTCAATGAGATTACCTCTCATTCTTCTAAACTCCAGAGAGTATGGTCTACACCAGAGGTTCTAACTATCAGGGAAGATTGAACAGGTCGTGACTCTTTTCCCAACAAGAGGAAAGGCCGACGGGTGACCTGGTCTTTCAAATTATGAAGGGGTTCGATAGATAGATGTAGAGAAGATGTTTCCACTTGTGGGGGAGACCAGAACTAGGGGCCGTCAATATAAGAGAGTCACTAATAAATCCAATCGGGAATTCAGGAGAAACTTCTTTACCCAGAGAGTGGTGAGAATGTGGAACTCGCTACCACAGGGAGTGGTTGAGGCGAAGAGCGTAGATGTATTCAACTTTCAATTAGGCACTTTACAGCCTTCTGGACTCAACATAGAGTTCAACAATTTCAGGTCATAACCTCGGCCCCTATCAGACATATATTTTTCATCCACACTTTTTGTCTGTCTTTTTTTCTCTCTCCCACATGGCAGCTGTCTTTCATTCTGCCAGCGCAATTTACACTTCATCTGAGCCATCCTTTGTTTCTTAACCTGTCCCATTACCACCTCCTTTTGCCTTGAATATCTCTTAATGTCTCTTAACCTCTCCTGCCTTCTATCCTATCACAGACCTTCCCTTTTGTTCTTTCATCCCCTCCCCCCTTTCCCAGCTCCTACACTTGCTTAAAAATCTGTTCCATTTCCTGCTTTTTTCCAGTTCTGACAAACATAGAAGATAGGAGCAGGAGTAGGCCATTCGGCCTCTCGAGCCTGTTCCGCCATTTAATGAGATCATGGCTGATCATCCAAATTCAGTACCCTGTCCCTGCCTTCTCCCCATATCCCTTGATCCCTTTAGCCTTACGAAATATATCTAACTCCTTCTTGAATATATTTAATGAATTGGCCCCAACTGCCTTCTGTGGTAGAGAATTCCACAGGTTCACCACTCTCTGGGTGAAGAAATTCCTCCTCATCTCAGTCCTAAATGGCTTACCCCTTATCCTTAGACTGTGACCCCTGGTTCTGGACTCCCCGACCATCGGGAACATCCTTCCTGCATCCAGTCTGTCTAGTGCAGTTAGAATTTTATAAGTTTCAATGAGATCCCCTCTCATTCTTCTAAACTCTAGCGATTATAAGCCCAATCGACCCAATCTCTCCTCATACGTCATTCCTGCCATCCCAGGTATCAGTCTGGTGAATCTTCGCTGCACTCTCTCCATGGCAAGAACATCCTTCCTCAGATAAGGTGACCAAAACTGCACACAATACTCAAGGTGTGGTCTCACCAAGGCCCTGTACAACTGCAGCAAGACATCCTTGCTCCTGTACTCGAATCCTCTCGCTATGAAGGCCAACATACCATTTCCCTTCTTAACCGCCTGCTGCACTTGCATGCTTACCTTCAGCGACTGGTGCACAAGGACACCCAGGTCTCGTTGCACTTCCCCTTTTCCCAATCTATTGCCGTTCAGATAATAATCTGTCTTCCTGTTTTTGCCACCGAAGTGGATAACCTCTCATTTATCCACATTATACTGCATCTGCCCAATCACCCAACCTGTCCAAATCATACTGGAGTTTCTCTGCATCCTCCTCACAGCACACACGCCCACCCAGCTTTGTGTCGTCTGCAAACTTGGAGATATTACATCTAGTTCCCTCGTCTAGATCATTTATACATATTGTGAATAGCTGGGGTCCTAGCACCGATCCTTGCGGTACCCCACTAGTCACTGCCTGACAAAAGGTCATCGACCTGAAACGTTAACTCTGTTTCTCTCTTCACAGATGCTGCCTGACCTGCTGAGTATCTCCAGCATTTTCTGTTTTTATTTCAGATTTCCAGCCTCGGCAGTATTTTCTTTTTGTATTTAAGGGGGGAGCTGGATAAACACACGAGGGAGAAAGGAATCGAAGGATATGTTGATGGGGTGAGATGAAGAGGGGTGGGAGGAGGCTGGTGTGGAGCATAAACACCGGCATGGAGCAGATGGGCCCACTGGCCTGTTTCTGTGCTGGACCTTCGATGTAAGGTAAGCAAGGCGTCAGCATCGAGTTTAGAGAGGAAATGGAAAACAGCCAAAAGCCACGTTCCGCTCCGGGAGGTGAAAGGGCACAGGGAGCTTATCAAGAAGCAAATCTTAGCTGCCTGTCTTACTGCCCGACTGTGACAGTGAAGTAACTTTAATCGACAACACACTTCCAGCTGCCACGGGCCACACGAATTATTTAAGTGCTCGATTTAGATTTGAACGGGCAAATTAATTTTCCTCGCATCGTCCAGCCGACCCTTCTTGACTCCCACTTCAATCTGGCTCCTGTCCTGTTTTGTCTCTCTCCACCCCCCCAGCCACTCTGAAGCCCAGTGCAGTTTAATCCCTTCAAAGGCCAGAACTTCCTTTGAGAATTGGCACCAGACAGGAGGCCCTGAAAAAACCCACCATTCGGAACCTCGACGAGACAAAACAAAGATTCAACGCGCTTCCCCCCACTACTTTAACACCTGAATTGTTGTGCTTGTGGCAATGAGGTATATCAGTGTGGGGAGAGAATAGTTCCCTGTATTAGACACCCCAGCTCAGGCACAGAGTAAAGCTCCCCCTGAACCGTCCCGTCAAACACTCCCAGGGCAGGTACAGCACGGGTTAGATACAGGGTAAAGCTCCCTCTACACTGTCCCATCCAACACTCCCAGAGCAGGTACAGCACGGGTTAGATACAGAGTAAAGCTCCCTCTACACTGTCCCATCAAACACTCCCAGGGCAGGTACAGCATGGGTTAGATACAGAGTAAAGCTCCCCCTGAACCGTCCCGTCAAACACTCCCAGGGCAGGTACAGCACGGGTTAGATACAGAGTAAAGCTCCCTCTACACTGTCCCATCAAACACTCCCAGGGCAGGTACAGCACGGGGTTAGATACAGAGTAAAGCTCCCTCTACACTGTCCCATCAAACACTCCCAGGGCAGGTACAGCACGGGTTAGATACAGAGTAAAGCTCCCTCTACACTGTCCCATCAAACACTCCCAGGGCAGGTACAGCACGGGTTAGATACAGAGTAAAGCTCCCTTTACACTGTCCCATCAAACACTCCCAGGGCAGGTACAGCACGGGTTAGATACAGAGTAAAGCTCCCTCTACACTGTCCCCATCAAACACTCCCAGGGCAGGTACAGCACGGGTTAGATAGAGAGTAAAGCTCCCTCTACACTGTCCCATCAAACACTCCTGGGGCAGGTACAGCACGGGTTAGATACAGAGTAAAGCTCCCTCTACACTGTCCCATCAAACACTCCCAGGGCAGGTAAAGCACGGGTTAGATACAGAGTAAAGCTCCCTTAACCAACACGGCCAAAAAGCCTATTTACCAGTCAATCATCTCACTGCTGTTTGTGGTACAACTTCAGTGCTACGTAAGCTACAGAACAACATCTGTAGCAGGAGGAGGTCTAGGACTACGCGGATTAGTCTTGGATTGGGCTAGCAAAGAGCCCACAGGCACAAGATGGGCCAAACGGCCTCCTCCTGTGCTGTGAGCATCTATGGTGCTATACTGACTGCAGTTGGAAAGGATCTTACTGGCTGTGAATCTGTTTGGGGGGCGTTTCAAGGAAGCAATCAGGCGCACGGATAAACACAAGTTTCTCCTTTTCTATATGGCGTGGCTTTTTTTACGCGAGGGGGTTTGATTCTGGACGAGTTGTGTCTGCGCTGCAGGTGGGCGCGAGGTGGACTCTGTATCCATGATAAGGTTTGTTTGAGCCATCACTCGAGCCGAGGAGAATCGAGCTCATTGTCTTTGTAATCTTTCTGTATTTCCGCTCGTAAATGGACTGATCAGTCAGAAATCTGGATTGCTGGACACCTGAATCCGTGACCCCAGTCTATTGCAGGTGTCTGGGATTAAGATAAGGCTCGTGGCAACACTGAGTGCTTTCACTGCTGCGTTTGTGGTGGGTTGGGGGGTGGGGGGGGGGGGGGGGTGGGGGGGGGGGGGGGGGAGTCTAATCGAGTTCTCTTCCTGCAATCAGCAACTGTCTGAATAGAGGAATTCTTTAATATCCCACACAGTCTAATCCCACTGTCCCCCTCACTCCCAGCACCCTTTAATATCATACCCAGTCTAATCCCACTCTCCCCCTCACTCCCCACACCCTTTAATATCTCACCCAGTCTAATCCCACTCTCCCGCTCACTCCCCATACCCTTTAATATCCCAGCCAGTCTAATCCCACTCTCCTGCTCACTCCCCATACCCTTTAATATCACACCCAGTCTAATTCCACCCTCCCCCTCACTCCCCGTACACTTCAATATCCCACCCAGTCTAATCCCACTCTCCCCCTCACTCCCCATACCCTGTAATATCCCACCCAGTCTAATCCCACTCTCCTGCTCACTCCCCGTACCCTTTAATATCCCACCCAGTCTAATCCCTCTCTCCCCCTCACTCCCCATACCCTTTAATATCCCACCCAGTCTATTCCCACTCTCCTGCTCACTCCCCGTACCATTTAATATCCCACCCAGTCTAATCCCACTCTCCCCCTCACTCCCCATACCATTTAATATCCCACCCAGTGTAATCCCACTCTCCCCCTCACTCCCCACACCCTTTAATATCCCACCCAGTCTAATCCCACTCTCCCCCTCACTCCCCGCACCCTTTAATATCCACCCGGTCTAATCCCACTCTTCCCCTCACTCCCCATACCCTTTAATATCTACCCAGTCTAATCCCACTCTCCTGCTCACTCCCCGTACCCTTTAATATCCCACCTAGTCTAATCCCACTCTCCCCTCACTCCCCACACCCCTTAATATCCCATGCAGTCTAATCCCACTCTCCTCCTCACACCCTTTAATATCCCACCAAGTCTAATCCCACTCTGCCCCTCATTCCCCATACCCTTTAATATCCCACCCAGTCTAATCCCACTCTCCTGCTCACTCCCCACACCCTGTAATATCCCACCCAGTCTAATCCCACTCTCCCCCTCACTCCCCGTACCCTTTAATATCCCACCCAGTCTAATCACACTCTCCCCTCACTCCCCGTACCATTTAATATCCCACCCAGTCTAATCCCACTCTCCCCCTCACTCCCCGTACCCTTTAATATCCCACCCAGTCTAATCCCACTCTCCCGCTCACTCCCCATACCCTTTAATATCCCACCCAGTCTAATCCCACTCTCCCCCTCACTCCCCATACCCTTTACTATCCCACCCAGTCTAATCCCACTCTCCCCCTCACTCCCCGTAACCTTTAATATCCCACCCAGTCTAATCCCACTCTCCCCCTCAATCCCCGTACCCTTTAATATCCCACCCAGTCTAATCCCACTCTCCCCCTCACTCCCCGTACCCTTTAATAGCCCACCCAGTCTAATCCCACTCTCCCGCACAATCCCCATACCCTGTAATATCCCACCCAGTCTAATCCCACTGTCCCCCTCATTCCCTGCACCCTTTAATATCCCACCCAGTCTAATCCCACTCTCCGCCTCCCTCCCCGTACCCTTTAATATCCCACCCAGTCTAATCCCACTCTCCCCCTCACTCCCCGTACCCTTTAATATCCCACCCAGTCTAATCCCACTCTCCCCCTCACTCCCCACACCCTTTAATATCCCACGCAGTCTAATTCCACTCTCCCCCTCGTACCCTTTAATATCCCACGCAGTCTAATCCCACTCTCCCCCTCACTCCCCGTACCATTTAATATCCCACCCAGTCTAATCACACTCTCCCGCTCAATCCCCACACCCTTTAATATCCCACCCAGTCTAATCCCACTCTCCTGCTCACTCCCCGTACCCTTTAATATCCCACCCAGTCTAATCCCACTCTCCCCCTCACTTCGCGTATGCTTTAATATCCCACCCAGTCTAAACCCACTCTCCCCCTCACTCCCCGTACCCTTGAATATCCCACCCAGTCTAATCCCAATCTCCCCCTCACTCCCCGCACCCTTTAATATCCCACTCAGTCTAATCCCACTAACTACCCGTACCCTTTAATATCCCACCCAGACGAATCCCACTCTCCCCCTCACTCCCCGCACCCTTTAATATCCCACCCAGACTAATCCCACTCTCCCCCTCACTCCCCGCACCCTTTAATATCCCACCCAGTCTAATCCCACTCTCCCTCTCACTCCCTGTACCCTTTAGTATCTCAACCAGTCTAATCCCACTCGCCCCCTCACTCCCCGTGCCCTTTAATATCCCACCCAGTCTAATCCCACTATCCCCATCACTCCCTGTACCCTTTAATATCCCACCCAGTCTAATCCATCCTCCCCCTCACTCCCCATACCCTTTAATATACCACCCAGTCTAATCCCACTCTCCGCCTCACTCCCCGCACCCTTTAATATCCCACCCAGTCTAATCCCACTCTTCCCCTCATTCCCCGTACCCTTTAATATACCACCCAGTCTAATCCCACTCTCCGCCTCACTCCCCGCACCCTTTAATATCCCACCCAGTCTAATCCCACTCTCCCCCTCACTCCCCACAACCTTTAATATCCCACCCAGTCTAATCCCACTCTCCCGCTCAGTCCCCATACTCTTTAATAACCCACCCAGTCTAATCCCACTCTCCCCCTCACTCCCCACACCCTTTCATATCACACCAAGTCTAATCTCACTCTCCCCCTCACTCCCCATACCCTGTAATATCCCACCCAGTCTATTCCCACTCTCCTGCTCATTCCCCGTACCCTTTAATATCCCACCCAGTCTAATCCCACTCTCGCCCTCACTCCCCGTACCCTTTAATATCCCACCCAGTCTAATCCCACTCTCCTCCTCACTCCCCGCACCCTTTAATATCCCACCCAGTCTAATCCCACTCTCCCGCTCACGCCCCATACCCTTTAATATCCCACCCAGTCTAATCCCATTCTCCTGCTCACACCCTTTAATATCCCAACCAGTCTAATCCCACTGTCCCGCTCACTCCCCATACCCTTTAATATCCCACCCAGTCTAATCCCACTCTCCTCCTCACACCCTTTAATATCCCACCCAGTCTAATCCCACTCTCCCGCTCACGCCCCATACCCTTTAATATCCCACCCAGTCTAATCCCATTCTCCTCCTCACACCCTTTAATATCCCACCCAGTCTAATCCCACTCTCCCCCTCACTCCCCGTACCCTTTAATATCCCACCCAGTCTAATCCCACTCTCCTGCTCACTCCCCATACCCTTTAATATCCCACCCAGTCTAATCCCACTCTCCCCCTCACTCCCCGTACCCTTTAATATCCCACCCATTCTAATCCCACTCTCCACCTCACTCACCGCACCCTTTAATATCCCACCCCGTCTAATCCCAATCTCCCCCTCACTCCCCGTACCTTTTATTATCCCACCCAGTCTAATCCCACTCTCCCCCTCACTCCCCGTACCCTTTAATATCCCACCCAGTCTAATCCCTCTCTCCCCCTCACCATTTAATATCCCACCCAGTCTAATCCCACTCTCCCCCTCACTCCCCAGACCCTTTAATATCCCACCCAGTCTAATCCAACTCTCCCCCTCTCTCTCTATACACCATTTAATATCCCACCCAGTCTAATCCCACTCTCCCCCTCACTCCCCGTAACCTTTAATATCCCACCCAGTCTAATCCCACTGTCCCCCTCACTCCCTGCACCCTTTAATATCCCACCCAGTCTAATCCCACTCTCCTGCTCACTCCCCATAACCTTTAATATCCCACGCAGTCTAATCCCACTCTCCCCCTCACTCCCCGTACCCTTGAATATCCCACCCAGTCTAATCCCACTCTCCCCCTCACTCCCCGTACCCTTGAATATCCCACCCAGTCTAATCCCACTCTCCCCCTCACTCCGCCTATGCTTTAATATCCCACCCAGTCTAATCCCACTCTCCCCCTCACTCACCGTACCCTTGAATATCCCACCCAGTCTAATCCCAATCTCCCCCTCACTCCCCACTCCCTTTAAAATCCCACCCAGTCTAATCCCACTCTCCTCCTCAAACCCTTTAATATCCCACCCAGTCTAATCCCACTCTGCCGCTCACGCCCCATACGCTTTAATATCCCACCCAGTCTAATCCCATTCTCCTCCTCACACCCTTTAATATCCCAACCAGTCTAATCCCACTCTCCCCCTCACTCCCCGTACCCTTTAATATCCCACCCAGTCTAATCCCACTCTCCCCCTCACTCTCCGTACCATTTGATATCCCACCCAGTCTTATCCCACTCTCCCCCTCACTCCCCGTACCCTTTAATATCCCATCCAGTCTAATCCCACTCTCCCCCTCACTCCCCGTACCCTTTAATATCCCACCCAGTCTAATCCCACTCTCCCCCTCACTCTCCACACCCTTTAATATCCCACCCAGTCTAATCCCTCTCTCCCCCTCACCCTTTAATATCCCACCCAGTCTAATCCCACTCTCCCCTTCACTCCCCAGACCATTTAATATCCCACCCAGTCTAATCCCACTCACCCCCTCACTCTCCACACCCTTTAATATCCCACCCAGTCTAATTCCACTCTCCCCCACACTCCCCCACACTCCCCGTAACCTTTAATATCCCACCCAGTCTAATCCCAATCTCCCCCTCACTCCC
>CM059447.1:52814114-52836614 GCA_030390025.1 Squalus acanthias
CTCACTCCCCGTACCCTTTAATATCCCACCCAGTCTAATCCCACTCTTCTGCTCACTCCCCGTACCATTTAATGTCCCACCCAGTCTAATCCCACTCTCCCCCTCACTCCCCAGATCATTTAATATCTCACCCAGTCTAATCCCACTCTCCCCCTCACTCCCCATACCCTTTAACATCCCACCCAGTCTAATCCCACTCTCCCCCTCACATCCTGTACCCTTTAATATCCCACCCAGTCTAATCCCACTCTCCGCCTCACTCCCCGCACCCTTTAATATCCCACCCAGTCTAATCCCACTCTCCTGCTCACTCCCCATACCCTTTCATATCACACCCAGTCTAATCCCACTCTCCTCCTCACACCCTTTAATATCCCACCCAGTCTAATCCCACTCTTCCGCTCACGCCCTTTAAAATCCCAACCAGTCTCATCCCACACTCCCCCTCACTCCCCGTACCCTTTAATATCCCACCTAGTCTAATCCCACTCTCCTGCTCACTCCCCATACCCTTTAATATCCCACCCAGTCTAATCCCACTCTCCTGCTCACTCCCCGTACCCTTTAATATCCCACCCAGTCTGATCCCACTCTCCACCTCACTCACCGCACCCTTTAATATCCCACCCCGTCTAATCCCAATCTCCCCCTCAATCCCCATACCCTTTAATATCCCACCCAGTCTAATCCCACTCTCCCCCTCACTCCCCATAACCTTTAATGTCCCACCCAGTCTAATCCCACTGTCCCCCTCACTCCCCACAACATTTAATATCCCACTCAGTCTAATCCCACTAACTACCCGTACCCTTTAATATCCCACCCAGACTAATCCCACTCTCCCCCTCACTCCCTGTACCCTTTAATATCCCACCCAGTCTAATCCCACTCTCCTGCTCACTCCCCATACCATTTAATATCCCACCCAGTCGAATCCCACTCTCCCCCTCACTCCCCGTACCCTTTAATATCCCACCCAGTCTATTCCCACTCTCCTGCTCATTCCCCGTAACCTTTAATATCCCACCCAGTCTAATCCCACTCTCCCCCTCACTCCCCGTACCCTTTAATATCCCACCCAGTCTAATCCCACTCTCCCCCTCACTCCCCGCACCCTTTAATATCCCACCCTGTCTAATCCCACTCTCCCGCTCACTCCCCGTACCCTTTAATAGCCCACCCAGTCTAATCCCACTCTCCCCCTCACTCCCCGTACCCTTTAATATCCCACCCAGTCTAATCCCACTCTCCTCCTCACACCCTTTAATATCCCACCCAGTCTAATCCCACTCTGCCCCTCACTCCCCACACCCTTTAATATCCCACCCAGTCTAATCCCACTCTCCACCTCACTCACCGCACCCTTTAATATCCCACCCCGTCTAATCCCAATCTCCCCCTCTCTCCCTGTACCCTTCAATATCCCACCCAGTCTAAACCCACTCTCCCCCTCACTCCCCGTATCCTTTAATATCCCACCCAGTCTAATCCCATTCTCCCCCTCACTCCCCGTACCCTTTAATATCACACCCAGTCTAATCCCTCTCTCCCCCTCACCCTTTAATATCCCACCCAGTCTAATCCCACTCTCCCCTTCACTCCCCGTACCCTTTAATATCCCACCCAGTCTAATCCCACTCTCCCCCTCACTCCCCAGACCCTTTAATATCCCACCCACTCTAATCCCACTCTCCCCCTCACTCTCCACACCCTTTAATATCCCACCCAGTCTAATCCCACTCTCCCCCTCACTCCCCGTAACCTTTAATATCCCACCCAGTCTAATCCCACTCTCCCCCTCACTCCCCAGACCCTTTAATATCCCACCCAGTCTAATCCCACTCTCCTGCTCACTCCCCACACACTTTAATATCCCACCCAGTCTAATCCCACTCTCCTCCTCACTCCCCATACCCTTCAATATCCCACCCAATCTAATCCCATTCTCCTGCTCACTCCCCACACCTTCAATATTCCACCCAGTCTAATCCCACTCTCCCCCTCACTCCCCATACCCTTTAATATCCCACCCAGTCTAATCCCACTCTCCCCCTCACTCCCTGTATCCTTCAATATCCCACCCAATCTAATCCCATTCTCCCGCTCACTCTCCGTACCCTTTAATATCCCACCCAGTCTAATCCCACTCTCCCCCTCACTCCCTATACCCTTTACTATCCCACCCAGTCTAATCCCACTCTCCCCCTCACTCCCCACAACATTTAATATCACACTCAGTCTAATCCCACTAACTACCCGTACCCTTTAATATCCCACCCAGTCTATTCCCACTCTCCTGCTCATTCCCCGTACCCTTTAATATCCCACCCAGTCTAATCCCACTCTCCCCCTCACTCCCCGTACCCTTTAATATCCCACCCAGTCTAATCCCACTCTCCCCCTCACTCCCCGCACCATTTAATATCCCACCCAGTCTAATCCCACTCTCCCGCTCACTCCCCGTACCCTTTAATAGCCCACCCAGTCTAATCCCACTCTCCCCCTCACTCCCCGTACCCTTTAATATCCCACCCAGTCTAATCCCACTCTCCTCCTCACACCCTTTAATATCCCACCCAGTCTAATCCCACTCTCCCCCTCACTCCCCGTACCCTTTAATATCCCACCCAGTCTAATCCCACTCTCCCGCTCAATCCCCGTACCCTTTAATATCCCACCCAGTCTAATCCCACTCTGCCCCTCACTCCCCACACCCTTTAATATCCCCCCCCGTCTAATCCCACTCTCCCGCTCACTCCCCGTACCCTTTAATATCCCACCCAGTCTAATCCCACTCTCCCCCTCACTGCCCGTACCCTTTAATATCCCACCCAGTCTAATCCCACTCTCCCCCTCACTCCCCGTACCCTTTAATATCCCACCCAGTCTAATCCCACTCTCCCGCTCAATCCCCGTACACTTTAATATCCCACCCAGTCTAATCCCACTCTGCCCCTCACTCCCCACACCCTTTAATATCCCACCCAGTCTAATCCCACTCTCCACCTCACTCACCGCACCCTTTAATATCCCACCCCGTCTAATCCCAATCTCCCCCTCTCTCCCTGTACCCTTCAATATCCCACCCAGTCTAAACCCACTCTCCCCCTCACTCCCCGTATCCTTTAATATCCCACCCAGTCTAATCCCATTCTCCCCCTCACTCCCCGTACCCTTTAATATCACACCCAGTCTAATCCCTCTCTCCCCCTCACCCTTTAATATCCCACCCAGTCTAATCCCACTCTCCCCCTCACTCCCCGTATCCTTTAATATCCCACCCAGTCTAGTCCCATTCTCCCCCTCACTCCCCGTACCCTTTAATATCACACCCAGTCTAATCCCTCTCTCCCCCTCACCCTTTAAGATCCCACCCAGTCTAATCCCACTCTCCCCTTCACTCCCCGTACCCTTTAATATCCCACCCAGTCTAATCCCACTCTCCCCCTCACTCCCAGACCCTTTAATATCCCACCCACTCTAATCCCACTCTCCCCCTCACTCTCCACACCCTTTAATATCCCACCCAGTCTAATCCCACTCTCCCCCTCACTCCCCGTAACCTTTAATATCCCACCCAGTCTAATCCCACTCTCCCCCTCACTCCCCATACCCTTTAATATCTCACCCAGTCTAATCCCACTCTCCCGCTCAATCCCCGTACCCTTTAATATCCCACTCAGTCTAATCCCACTCTCCCCCTCACTCCCCGTACCCTTTAATATCCCACCCAGTCTATTCCCACTCTCCCCCTCACTCCCTGTACCCTTTAATATCCCACCCAGTCTAATCCCACTCTCCCCTCACTCCCCACTCCCTTTAATATCCCACCCAGTCTAATCCCACTCTCCCCTCACTCCCCGTACCCTTTAATATCCCACCCAGTCTAATCCCACTCTCCCCCTCACTCCCCACACCCTTTAATATCCCACCCAGTCTAATCCCACTCTCCCTCCTCACTCCCCATACCCTTTAATATCCCACCCAGTCTAATCCCACTCTCCCCCTCACTCCCCGTACCCTTTAATATCCCACTCAGTCTAATCCCACTAACTCCCCCCTCTCTCCCCATACCCTTTAATATCCCGCCCAGTCTAATCCCACTCTCCCCCTCACTCCCTATACCCTTTAATATCCCACCCAGTCTAATCTCACTCTCCCCCTCACTCCCCATACCCTTTAATATCCCACCCAGTCTAATCCCACTCTCCCCTTCACTCCCCGTACCCTTTAATATCCCATCCAGTCTAATTCCACTCTCCCCCTCACTGACCTCACCCTTTAATATCCCACCCAGTCTAATCCCACTCTCCCCCTCACTCCCTGTACCCTTTAATATCCCATCTAGTCTAATCCCAATCTCCCCCTCACTCCCCGTACACTTCAATATCCCACCCAGTCTAATCCCACTCTCCCCCTCACTCCCCGTACCCTTTAATATCCCACCCAGTCTATTCCCACTCTCCTGCTCATTCCCCGTACCCTTTAATATCCCACCCAGTCTAATCCCACTCTCCCCCTCACTCCCCTTACCTTTTAATATCCCACCCAGTCTAATCCCACTCTCCCCCTCACTCCCCGCACCCTTTAATATCCCACCCAGTCTAATCCCACTCTCCCGCTCACTCCCCGTACCCTTTAATATCCCACCCAGTCTAACCCCACTCTCCCCCTCACTCCCCGTACCCTTTAATATCCCACCCAGTCTAATCCCACTCTCCTCCTCACACCCTTTAATATCCCACCCAGTCTAATCCCACTCTCCCCCTCACTCCCCGTACCCTTTAATATCCCACCCAGTCTAATCCCACTCTCCCGCTCAATCCCCGTACCCTTTAATATCCCACCCAGTCTAATCACTCTCACCCTCACTCCCCGTACCCTTTAATATCCCACCCAGTCTAATCCCACTCTCCCCCTCACTGCCCGTACCCTTTAATATATCACCCAGTCTAATCCCACTCTCCCCCTCACTGCCCGTACCCTTTAATATCCCACCCAGTCTAATCCCACTCTCCCGCTCAATCCCCGTACCCTTTAATATCTCACCCAGTCTAATCCCACTCTCCTGCCCACTCCCCGTACCCTTTAATATCCCACCCAGTCTAATCCCACTCTCCCCCTCACTCCCTGTACCCTTTAATATCCCACCCAGTCTAGTCCCACTCTCCCCCTCACTCCCTGTACCCTTTAATATCCCACCCAGTCTAATCCCACTCTCCCCCTCACTCCCCATACCCTTTCATATCACACCCAGTCTAATCCCACTCTCCCCCTCACTCCCCATACCCTTTAATATCCCACCCAGTCTAATCCCACTCTCCCCCTCACTCCCCACACCCTTTAATATCCCACCCAGTCTAATCCCTCTCTCCCCCTCACTCCCCATACCCTGTAATATCCCACCCAGTCTAATCCCACTCTCCAGCTCACTCCCCGTACCCTTTAATATCCCACCCAGTCTAATCCCACTCTCCTCCTCACACCCTTTAATATCCCACCCAGTCTAATCCCACTCTCCCGCTCACTCCCCATACCCTTTAATATCCCACCCAGTCTAATCCCACTCTCCCCCTCACTCCCCGTACCCTTTAATATCCCAACCAGTCTAATCCCACTCTCCTGCTCACTCCCCGTACCCTTTAATATCCCACCCAGTCTAAACCCACTCTCCCCCTCACTCCCCAGACCCTTTAATATCTCACCCAGTCTAATCCCACTCTCCCGCTCACTCCCCGTACCCTTTAATATCCCACCCAGTCTAACCCCACTCTCCCCCTCACTCCCCGTACCCTTTAATATCCCACCCAGTCTAATCCCACTCTCCTCCTCACACCCTTTAATATCCCACCCAGTCTAATCCCACTCTCCCCCTCACTCCCCGTACCCTTTAATATCCCACCCAGTCTAATCCCACTCTCCCGCTCAATCCCCGTACCCTTTAATATCCCACCCAGTCTAATCACTCTCACCCTCACTCCCCGTACCCTTTAATATCCCACCCAGTCTAATCCCACTCTCCCCCTCACTGCCCGTACCCTTTAATATACCACCCAGTCTAATCCCACTCTCCCCCTCACTGCCCGTACCCTTTAATATCCCACCCAGTCTAATCCCACTCTCCCGCTCAATCCCCGTACCCTTTAATATCTCACCCAGTCTAATCCCACTCTCCTGCCCACTCCCTGTACCCTTTAATATCCCACCCAGTCTAGTCCCACTCTCCCCCTCACTCCCTGTACCCTTTAATATCCCACCCAGTCTAATCCCACTCTCCCCCTCACTCCCCATACCCTTTCATATCACACCCAGTCTAATCCCACTCTCCCCCTCACTCCCCATACCCTTTAATATCCCACCCAGTCTAATCCCACTCTCCCCCTCACTCCCCACACCCTTTAATATCCCACCCAGTCTAATCCCTCTCTCCCCCTCACTCCCCATACCCTGTAATATCCCACCCAGTCTAATCCCACTCTCCCCCTCACTCCCCACACCCTTTAATATCCCACCCAGTCTAATCCCACTCTCCAGCTCACTCCCCGTACCCTTTAATATCCCACCCAGTCTAATCCCACTCTCCTCCTCACACCCTTTAATATCCCACCCAGTCTAATCCCACTCTCCCGCTCACTCCCCATACCCTTTAATATCCCACCCAGTCTAATCCCACTCTCCCCCTCACTCCACGTACCCTTTAATATCCCAACCAGTCTAATCCCACTCTCCCCCTCACTCCCCGTACCCTTTAATATCCCACCCAGTCTAATCCCACTCTCCTGCTCACTCCCCATACCCTTTAATATCCCACCCAGTCTAATCCCACTCTCCCCCTCACTCCCCGTACCCTTTAATATCCCACCCAGTCTAATCGCACTCTCCCCCTCAATCCCCGTACCCTTTAATATCCCACCCAGTCTAATCCCACACTCCCCCTCACTCCCCGTACTCTTCAATATCCCACCCAGTCTAATCCCACTCTCCTGCTCACTCCCCGTACCCTTTAATATCCCAACCAGTCTAATCCCACTCTCCCCCTCACTCCCCATACCCTTTAATATCCCACCCAGTCTAATCCCACTCTCCCCCTCACTCCCCATACCCTTTAATATCCCAACCAGTCTAATCCCATTCTCCCCCTCACTCCCCGTACCCTTTAATATCCCACCCAGTCTAATCCCACTCTTCTGCTCACTCCCCGTACCCTTTAATGTCCCACCCAGTCTAATCCCACTCTCCCCCTCACTCCCCAGACCCTTTAATACCTCACCCAGTCTAATCCCACTCTCCCCCTCACTCCCCATACCCTTTAACATCCCACCCAGTCTAATCCCACTCTCCCCCTCACATCCTGTACCCTTTAATATCCCACCCAGTCTAATCCCACTCTCCGCCTCACTCCCCGCACCCTTTAATATCCCACCCAGTCTAATCCCACTCTCCTGCTCACTCCCCATACCCTTTCATATCACACCCAGTCTAATCCCACTCTCCTCCTCACACCCTTTAATATCCCACCCAGTCTAATCCCACACTCCCCCTCACTCCCCGTACCCTTTAATATCCCACCTAGTCTAATCCCACTCTCCTGCTAACTCCCCGTACCCTTTAATATCCCACCCAGTCTAATCCCACTCTCCACCTCACTCACCGCACCCTTTAATATCCCACCCCGTCTAATCCCAATCTCCCCCTCAATCCCCATACCCTTTAATATCCCACCCAGTCTAATCCCACTCTCCCCCTCACTCCCCATAACCTTTAATGTCCCACCCAGTCTAATCCCACTGTCCCCCTCACTCCCCACAACATTTAATATCCCACTCAGTCTAATCCCACTAACTACCCGTACCCTTTAATATCCCACCCAGACTAATCCCACTCTCCCCCTCACTCCCTGTACCCTTTAATATCCCACCCAGTCTAATCCCACTCCCCTGCTCACTCCCCATACCATTTAATATCCCACCCAGTCGAATCCCACTCTCCCCCTCACTCCCCGTACCCTTTAATATCCCACCCAGTCTATTCCCACTCTCCTGCTCATTCCCCGTCACCTTTAATATCCCACCCAGTCTAATCCCACTCTCCCCCTCACTCGCCGTACCCTTTAATATCCCACCCAGTCTAATCCCACTCTCCCCCTCACTCCCCGCACCCTTTAATATCCCACCCAGTCTAATCCCACTCTCCCGCTCACTCCCCGTACCCTTTAATAGCCCACCCAGTCTAATCCCACTCTCCCCCTCACTCCCCGTACCCTTTAATATCCCACCCAGTCTAATCCCACTCTCCTCCTCACACCCTTTAATATCCCACCCAGTCTAATCCCACTCTCCCCCTCACTCCCCGTACCCTTTAATATCCCACCCAGTCTAATCCCACTCTCCCGCTCAATCCCCGTACACTTTAATATCCCACCCAGTCTAATCCCACTCTGCCCCTCACTCCCCACACCCTTTAATATCCCACCCAGTCTAATCCCACTCTCCACCTCACTCACCGCACCCTTTAATATCCCACCCCGTCTAATCCCAATCTCCCCCTCTCTCCCTGTACCCTTCAATATCCCACCCAGTCTAAACCCACTCTCCCCCTCACTCCCCGTATCCTTTAATATCCCACCCAGTCTAATCCCATTCTCCCCCTCACTCCCCGTACCCTTTAATATCCCACCCAGTCAAATCCCACTCTCCCCCTCACTCCCCAGACCCTTTAATATCCCACCCACTCTAATCCCACTCTCCCCCTCACTCTCCACACCCTTTAATATCCCACCCAGTCTAATCCCACTCTCCCCCTCACTCCCCGTAACCTTTAATATCCCACCCAGTCTAATCCCACTCTCTCCCTCACTCCCCAGACCCTTTAATATCCCACCCAATCTAATCCCATTCTCCCGCTCACTCTCCGTACCCTTTAATATCCCACCCAGTCTAATCCCACTCTCCCCCTCACTCCCCATACCCTTTACTATCCCACCCAGTCTAATCCCACTCTCCCCCTCACTCCCCATACACTTTAATATCCCACCCAGTCTAATCCCACTCTCCCCCTCACTCCCCGTACCCTTTAATATCCCACCCAATCTAATCCCACTCTCACCCTCACTCCCCACACCCTTTAATATCCCACCCAGTCTAATCCCACTCTCCCCCTCACTCCCCATAACCTTTAATATCCCACCCAGTCTAATCCCACTGTCCCCCTCACTCCCCACAACATTTAATATCCCACTCAGTCTAATCCCACTAACTACCCGTACCCTTTAATATCCCACCCAGTCTATTCCCACTCTCCTGCTCATTCCCCGTACCCTTTAATATCCCACCCAGTCTAATCCCACTCTCCCCCTCACTCCCCGTACCCTTTAATATCCCACCCAGTCTAATCCCACTCTCCCCCTCACTCCCCGCACCGTTTAATATCCCACCCAGTCTAATCCCACTCTCCCGCTCACTCCCCGTACCCTTTAATAGCCCACCCAGTCTAATCCCACTCTCCCCCTCACTCCCCGTACCCTTTAATATCCCACCCAGTCTAATCCCACTCTCCTCCTCACACCCTTTAATATCCCACCCAGTCTAATCCCACTCTCCCCCTCACTCCCCGTACCCTTTAATATCCCACCCAGTCTAATCCCACTCTCCCGCTCAATCCCCGTACCCTTTAATATCCCACCCAGTCTAATCCCACTCTGCCCCTCACTCCCCACACCCTTTAATATCCCCCCCCGTCTAATCCCACTCTCCCGCTCACTCCCCGTACCCTTTAATATCCCACCCAGTCTAAGCCCACTCTCCCCCTCACTGCCCGTACCCTTTAATATCCCACCCAGTCTAATCCCACTCTCCCCCTCACTGCCCGTACCCTTTAATATACCACCCAGTCTAATCCCACTCTCCCCCTCACTCCCTACACCCTTTAATATCTCACCCAGTCTAATCCCACTCTCCCGCTCAATCCCCGTACCCTTTAATATCTCACCCAGTCTATTCCCACTCTCCTGCTCACTCCCCGTACCCTTTAATATCCCACCCAGTCTATTCCCACTCTCCCCCTCACTCCCTGTACCCGTCAATATCCCACCCAGTCTAATCCCACTCTCCCCCTCACTCCCCACTCCCTTTAATATCCCACCCAGTCTAATCCCACTCTCCCCCTCACTCCCCACACCCTTTAATATCCCACCCAGTCTAATCCCACTCTCCCCCCTCACTCCCCGTACCCTTTAATATCCCACTCAGTCTAATCCCACTAACTCCCCCCTCTCTCCCCATACCCTTTAATATCCCACCCAGTCGAATCCCACTCTCCCCCTCACTCCCCATACCCTTTAATATCCCACCCAGTCTAATCCCACTCTCCCCCTCACTCCCCGTACCCTTTAATATCCCATCCAGTCTAATTCCACTCTTCCCCTCACTGCCCTCACCCTTTAATATCCCACCCAGTCTAATCCCACTCTCCCCCTCACTCCCCGTAACCTTTAATATCCCATCTAGTCTAATCCCAATCTCCCCCTCACTCCCCGTACCCTTTAATATCCCACCCAGTCTAATCCCACTCTCCCCCTCACTCCCCGCACCCTTTAATATCCCATCCAGTCTAATTCCACTCTCCGCCTCACTCCCCGCACCCTTTAATATCCCACCCAGTCTAATCCCACTCTCCTGCTCACTCCCCATACCATTTAATATCCCACCCAGTCGAATCCCACTCTCCCCCTCACTCCCCGTACCCTTTAATATCCCACCCAGTCTATTCCCACTCTCCTGCTCATTCCCCGTACCCTTTAATATCCCACCCAGTCTAATCCCACTCTCCCCCTCACTCCCCGTACCTTTTAATATCCCACCCAGTCTAATCCCACTCTCCCCCTCACTCCCCGCACCCTTTAATATCCCACCCAGTCTAATCCCACTCTCCCGCTCACTCCCCGTACCCTTTAATATCCCACCCAGTCTAATCCCACTCTCCTCCTCACACCCTTTAATATCCCACCCAGTCTAATCCCACTCTCCCCCTCACTCCCCGTACCCTTTAATATCCCACCCAGTCTAATCCCACTCTACCGCTCAATCCCCGTACCCTTTAATATCCCACCCAGTCTAATCACTCTCACCCTCACTCCCCGTACCCTTTAATATCCCACCCAGTCTAATCCCACTCTCCCCCTCACTGCCCGTACCCTTTAATATACCACCCAGTCTAATCCCACTCTCCCCCTCACTGCCCGTACCCTTTAATATCCCACCCAGTCTAATCCCACTCTCCCGCTCAATCCCCGTACCCTTTAATATCTCACCCAGTCTAATCCCACTCTCCTGCCCACTCCCCGTACCCTTTAATATCCCACCCAGTCTAGTCCCACTCTCCCCCTCACTCCCTGTACCCTTTAATATCCCACCCAGTCTAATCCCACTCTTCCCCTCACTCCCCACTCCCTTTAATATCCCACCCAATCTAATCCCACTCTCCCCCTCACTCCCTGCGCCCTTTAATATCCCACCCAGTCTAATCCCACTCTCCCCCTCACTCCCCAGTACCCTTTAATATCACACCCAGTCTAATCCCACTCTCCCCCTCACTCCCCATACCCTTTCATATCACACCCAGTCTAATCCCACTCTCCCCCTCACTCCCCATACCCTTTAATATCCCACCCAGTCTAATCCCACTCTCCCCCTCACTCCCCACACCCTTTAATATCCCACCCAGTCTAATCCCACTCTCCAGCGCACTCCCCGTACCCTTTAATATCCCACCCAGTCTAATCCCACTCTCCCGCTCACTCCCCATACCCTTTAATATCCCACCCAGTCTAATCCCACTCTCCCGCTCACTCCCCGTACCCTTTAATAACCCACCCAGTCTAATCCCACTCTCCCCCTCACTCCCCGTACCCTTTAATATCCCAACCAGTCTAATCCCACTCTCCCCCTCACTCCCCGTACCCTTTAATATCCCACCCAGTCTAATCCCACTCTTCTGCTCACTCCCCGTACCCTTTAATATCCCACCCAGTCTAATCCCACTCTTCTGCTCACTCCCCGTACCCTTTAATATCCCACCCAGTCTAATCCCACTCTCCCCCTCACTCCCCGTACCCTTTAATATCCCACCCAGTCTAATCCCACTCTCCCGCTCACTCCCCGTACCCTTTAACATCTCATCCGAAGACAATGAGCGCTGTAATAAAACTGATGCTTGTGGGAGAGAGAAGGATGTTGTGAATTGGGTAGGTAATAGGATGTGAAGGAAGGATCTATCCCCTATTAGTTGGACTAAATTGCTCTAATAGCCAGGTTTCCCCAGGCGGCTGCTCTGTCTCCAATAGTGTGGAATGTCATTGTGGCTAACATAATATAAATAAATTGGCCAATGATTCTAGATGAAGAAGGCATCTGGATTTTCCTTGCAGACGGGAACAGGAGGAGGCCATTCAGCCCCTCGAGCCTGTTCCACCATTCAGTGAGATCGTGGCTGATCTGTGACCTAACTCCATCTACTCACCTTTGCCCCATAACCCTTAATACCTTTGGTTAACAAAAATCTATCAATCTCAGATTTAAAATTAACAATTGACCCAGCATCAATTGTCGTTTGCGGAAGAGAGTTCCAAACTTCTACCACCCTTTGTGTGTAGAAGTGTTTCCTAACTTCACTCCTGAAAGGTCTGGCTCTGATTTTTAGACTCTGCCTCCTAGTCCTAGAATCCCCAACCAGCAGAAATAGTTTCTCTCTATCTGTTCCCCTTAATATCCTGAAAACTTCGATCAGATCGCCCCTTAACCGCCAGGTGCTAAAACGGGCGCCTCCGCCTCCAAAATCATCAGGAGACGGAAGTGCGCCGCCCGCCATATTGGTATCGGCCAAAAAAGAAAAATGGCTGTCCACCCCAGGACCCGTGCCCAAAACAATGAAAGAACTTGCATTTCTCCAGCGCCTTTCACCACCTCAGGACGTCCCAAAACGCTTCACAGCCAATGAAGTACTTTTGGAAGTGTGGTCGCTGTTGTAATGTCGGAAAACATAAGAACTTCAGAATTAGGAGCAGGATTAGGCCACTTGGCCCCTCGAGCCTGCTCCGCCATTCAATGAGATCATGGCTGATCTTGGGGCTCAAAGCCACTTCCCTGCCCGCTCCCCATAACCCTTCACTCCCTTATCTTGCAAAATCCTGTCCATCTCCACCTTAAATGTATTTAATGACCCAGCCTCCACGGCTCTCTGGGGTAGAGAATTCCACAGATTTACGACCCTCTGAGAGAAGAAATTCCTCCTCATCTCAGTTCTAAAAGGGCGACCCTTTATTCTGAAACTATGCCCCCGAGTTCTAGATTTCCCCACGAGGGGAAACATCCTCTCTGCATCTACCTTGTCGAGCCCTCTCAGTATCTTAATATGTTTCAATAAAATCCCCTCTCATTATTCTAAACTCCAATGAGTATAGGCCCAACCTGCTCAACCTTCGTTCATAAGTCAACCCCTTCATCTCAGGAATCAACCATGTGAATCGTCTCTGAACTGCCTCCAATGCAAGTATATCCTTCCTTAAATAAGGAGACCAAAACTGTACGCAGTACTCAAGGTGTGGTCTCACCAATACCCTGTACAGTTGTAGCAGGACTTCCCTGCTTTTATACTCCAACCCCCTTGCAATAAAGGCCAACATTCCATTTGCCTTTCTGATTACTTGCTGGCCCTTTGCAGACGCAACTGTGGGGCCTTAGGCCTACTTGAGGCCTCTGGTGGAAAATTGGGTTTCCCGTCACCGACTGCGTTCAGGAAAACCAGGTCTGTCTGTGGCCTAACCGGAGGGCCTTAAAGGAACCTCTGCAGACCGCAAATAACGGTACGCTTGTATAAAGAAATACTGACCTGACGGTGGAGCTGGGCGAAACAGGAGTGTTGGTTGGCACAGTCGAATTTAAATCCTGGGTTGATATCCAGCGTGGGATTCGCATCTTGTCTTCCCTCGAGTTTAGAAGATTAAGGGGCGATCTAATCGAGGTGTTTAAGATGATTAAAGGGGTTGATCGGGTAGATAGAGAGAAACTATTTCCTCCGGTGGGGGGAGTCCAGAACGAGGGGGGCATCACCTTAAAATTAGAGCCAGGCCGTTCAGGGGTGATGTCAGGAAGCACTTCTTCACACAAAGGGGGGTGGAAATCTGGAACTCTCCCCCCCAAAAAGCTGTTGGGGCTTTGGGGGGGTGGGGTGGGGGGGTCAATTGGAAAATGTCAAAACTGAGTATAGGAACAGGGATGTCTTGCTGCAGTTGTACAGGGCCTTGGTGAGACCACACCTTGAGTATTGTGTGCAGTTTTGGTCGCCTTATCTGAGGAAGGATGTTCTTGCCATGGAGACAGTGCAGCGAAGATTCACCAGACTGATACCTGGGATGGCAGGAATGACGTATGAAGAGAGATTGGGTCGATTGGGCTTATACTCGCTGGAGTTTAGAAGAATGAGAGAGGATCTCATTGAAACTTATAAAATTCTAACAGGACTAGACAGACTAGATGCAGGAAGGCTGTTCCCGATGGCGGGGGAGTCCAGAACCAGGGGTCACAGTCTAAGGATAAGGGGTAAGCCATTTAGGACTGAGATGAGGAGGAATTTCTTCACCCAGAGAGTGGTGAACCTGTGGAATTCTCTACCACAGAAGGCAGTAGAGGCCAATTCATTAAATATATTCAAGAAGGAGTTGGATATATTTCTTAAAGCTAAAGGGATCAAGGGATATGGGGAGAAAGCAGGGACAGGGTACTGAATTTGGATGATCAGCCATGATCTCATTGAATGGCGGAGCAGGCTCGAGGGGCTGAATGGCCTACTCCTGCTCCTATCTTCTATGTTTCTATGGATAGATTTTTCTTGGGTAAGGGGATTAAGGGACACGGAACCAGGGCGGGTGGATGGAATTAAGATACAGATCAGTCGTGATCTGATTGACTGGCTGTAGAGGCGTGAACAGTCTACGTTCCTCTGACCACAGGCTATGGGGTAGTGGTCCCGCCTCTGGGTCAGAAGGGCTGGGTTCGGGTTCCCACTCCAGACAAGGGTAGCTGGGGGTCTTTAGCCTTGGGGTGTGGTCCATCTAGGAGAAGATATTCCGAAGACCAAAAACAGTGAGGAAGGCAATGGGTAACCACCTCAGCTTCTCTTCCCTAGTAATTGTCCCAGGAATCTCATGGGTGAGACTTGAGGTAGGGTCTCTCCTAGGGGGCTGAATACAATGGATGGATGCGTATCAGCCATGGCTCAGTGGGTCAGAAGGTTGTGGGTTCGAGCCCCACTCCAGAGACTTGAGCACGAAAATCCAGGCTGACACTCCCAGTGCCAGTACTGAGGGAGTGCCGCACTGTCGGAGGGGCGGTACTGAGGGAACGCCGCACTGTCGGGGGGCGGTACTGAGGGAGCGCCGCACTGTCGGGGGGGGCGGTACCGAGGGAGCGCCGCACTGTCGGGGGGGCAGTACCGAGGGAGCGCCGCACTGTCGGAGGGGCGGTACCGAGGGAGCGCCGCACTGTCGGAGGGGCGGTACCGAGGGAGCGCCGCACTGTCGGAGGGGCAGTACCGAGGGAGCGCCGCACTGTCGGAGGGGCGGTACCGAGGGAGCGCCGCACTGTCGGAGGGGCGGTACCGAGGGAACGCCGCACTGTCGGAGGGGCCGTCTTTCAGATGCGATGTTAAACTGGGTACGGTAGCATAGTGGTAATGTCACTGGACTAGTAATCCAGAGGTCCTGGACTAATGATCCGGAGTACGAGAGTTCAAATCCCACCACGGCAGCTGGGGAATTTAAATTCAGTTAATTAAATAAATCTGGAATTTTAAAAAAAAAGCTAGTATCAGTAATGGTGACCATGAAACTATCGGATTGTCGGAAAATCCCATCTGGTTCACTAATGTCCTTTAGGGAAGGAAATCTACCCGGTCTGGCCTATATGTGACTCCAGTCCCACAGCAATGTGGTTGACTCTTAACTGCCCTCTGAAATGGCCCAGCAAGCCACCACCTTCTCGAGGGCAATTAGGGATGGACAATAAATGCCGGCCTTGAAGGTGACGCCCACATCCCAGGAACGAATAAATTTTTTTTAAAACGGGTGGCCCCGTCTGCTCTCTCGGGTGGATGTAAAAGATCCCACGGCCACTATTGGAAGAAGAGCAGGGGGAGTTCTCCCCGGTGTGCTGGGGCCAATATTTATCCCTCAACCAACATCGCTAAAAAACAGATGATCCGGTCATTATCACATTGCTGCTTGTGGGAGCTTGCTGTGCGCAAATTGGCTCTATCAATGCGAGTCTTTTTTTCCTGATTGGTCCATTCCCCTCCTTCTTAGTTGCGATTTGTTGCTCTTTTGTCAGTACGTGATGTCAGCCATTCAGATGCAAGTGGGGCGCCGAAATTGGCATATATTCAGGAGTGCCGCAAGAAACGACATACTCATACACATAGAAAGAAAGACTCGCATTTCTATAGCGCCTTTCACGACCACCGGACGTCCCAAAGCGCTTCACAGCCAATGAAGTACTTTTTGAAGTGTGGTCGCTGTTGTAATGTCGGAAACGCGGCAGCCAATTTGCGCACAGCAAGCTCCCACAAACAGCAATGTGATAATGACCAGATCGTCTGTTTTTAGTGATGTTGGTTGAGGGATAAATATCGGCCCCAGGACACCGGGGAGAACTCTCCCCCTGCTCTTCTTCCAATAGTGGTTGAAGAACTTCGAGGGGGAATCTAGGGGGATGGGCATCAAATGCCGCCCTTGCCAGCGACGCCTACATCCCCGGGTTGACTTCCCTGCCCAGCGCTCCATGGGGACGGCCACTGGGGAGAGATAGCCGGGTGGTGGAGTGTGGTTGGGGGTGGGGCGGATCGTCAAGGAGGGCTTGTGGATCGATGCCGCTGTGATTTGGGAGAGGAAGGGCCGAGATTTCTGGGGGGTGGGGAGAGGGGAAGTGTTTTGGGCAAACACCTTTTCTCTGTTGTGACTCGATCCACATTCCTAGACTTTTTCCTTTCCCTTTCCCCTGACGTTTGCTCAAACTGACAGGAATCTGCGGAGGGGGGAAGCTAATCCCTGATGGGGAGGGGAAGGTCACGCAGGGGTCGCAGTCAGTCTGCGACAGCAAGCTACAAGGCCGCGTTTATTGTTTCTAACTTATTTTTTTCTTTAAAGTAAGAAGGGCAGGCCCCGTCGGTCGCGGAGGGAAGCCGCCTGCTGCTGTCTGTCATCTGCGTGGGTCGGGACGTTGACCTTTCGCCTCTCGGGGGGCGGCCTGTGTTTGGTTCGAGCCTGAGCTAATGGAGTGAAAGTCTGTTCCGTGTCGTGGGGGCGCGGCGCCGGCGTAAAGCCAGTCTGGGGAGCGCCGCGCTAATCCCAGCTGGGCCGTGGGTCGCCGGCTGTGGTTGGGACATATTCTTGGAGGTTTCCGCACCTGTCCAACCGCCCCCGCCCCGCCCACCCAAGGCACCGCCCCGCCATTAGTCACCCGATACATCCAGCCTAGACAGAACACCGCCTCCCCACGAGCTCAAAACTGGGCCCGGAGAGCGCAAAACTGGGCCCAGGGAGCGCAAAACTGGGCCAGGAGCTCAAAACTGGGCCCAGGGAGCGCAAAACTGAGCCTGGAGCTCAAAACTGGGCCCAGGGAGCTCAAAATCGGGCCAGGAGCTCAAAACTTGGCCCAGGAAGTTCAAAACTGGGCCCAGGAAGTTCAAAACCAGGCCGAGGGCTCAAAGGGGGGCCCAGAGGGTACAAAACTGGGCCCAGATTATTAAACGAGGCCGAGGGCTCAAAGCGGGGCCCGATTTGGGATATTTTTCAGCCATTGACAGTATGGAGGGGGGCGGTGGGGAAGGGGACATGAAGGGACATGTCAAAGGAGGACCGGTAAAGCGAGGGGTTGGTTTTCGATCGCCCCGGCGGAGAAACCGTCGCTTCCCGTGCTGCAAGTCTCGAGGCTGCCCCCTGCTGTTGGACTCCCACCGGAGGGGGAGGGGCGCGGGGGGAGAACAGTAAGTGGGTGAGAACTCTCATTACTGTTAATGTGTGGCCATTAGCCGGGGACTGACTGAATTCTCACAGCAGAGAGAATGCTTCCTGAATGCCAAATTTTGATCTGAGCGTTGCTGGGGGAACATCGTTAGTTTTAATAATTAGCCGTGTATGCTGAAATGATTTCCGATGTCCTGGCTTCTGTTGAGTCAAGGGCCAGTAGTCACGACGGCCTTTGGATTGAGTTCAAAACACATTCAATGCAAGCAGGAAAATTAAAAAGCTGAGGGGTAGGGTTGGGGGGAGGGCAACGAGGCCAGGGCCACATCAAATATTCATTTCATAATCCTTAAAGGGACAGTGTCGCGGCTCAGTGCTGTTGAGCAGGGGTCACTTGCGTTCCGAGGACGCCTCCACTTCAGAAACAGCAACTTAAGACGCTGAGAGGCTGTTTCCCCTGGCTGGAGAGTCTAGAACCAAGGGTCACAGTCTCATAAGAAATAGGAGCAGGAGTAGGCCATTCGGCCCCTCGAGCCTGCTCCGTCATTCAATGAGATCATGGCTGATCTTCTGCCTCAACTCCATTCACCGGCCTTATCGCCATATCCCTTGATGCCTTTACTAGTCAGAAATCTATCCACTTCTGTTTTGAATATACTCAACGACTGAGCCTCCACAGCCCTCTGGGGTAGAGAATTCCAAAGATTCACCACCCTCTGTGTGAGGAAATTCCTCCTCATCTCAGTCCTGAATGGCCTACCCTTTCTCCTGAGGCTGCGGCCCCTGGTTCTAGACTCCCCAGCCAAGGGAAACATTCTCCCAGCATCCACCCTATCAAGCCCTGTAATAATTTTGTATGCTTCAATGAGATCCCCTCTCATTCTTCTGAATTCAAGAGAATACAGGCCTAGTTTACTCAATCTCTTCTCATACGACAGTCCCGCCATCCCAGGAATCAATCTCGTGAACCTTCGTTGCACTCCCTCTATGGCAAGTATATCCTTCCTTAGGTAAGGAGACCAAAATTGTACACAGTACTCCAGGTGTGGTCTCACCAAGGCCCTATATAATTGGAGTAAGACTTCTTTACTCCTGCACTCAAATCCTCTTGTAATGAAGGCCAGCATACCATTTGCCTTCCTAATGGCTTGCTGCACCTGCACATTCACTTTCAGTGACTCATGTACAAGGACACCCAGGTCCCTTTGAGCATCTGCATTCCCCAATCTTTCTCAAGATAAGGGGTTGGCCATTTGGGACCGAGATGAGGAGGAATTTCTTCACTCAGAGGGTTTTGAATCTTTGGAATTCTCTGCCCCAGAGGGCTGTGGATGCTCAGTCTTTGAGTATATTCAAGGCTGAGATTTTTGGAATCAAGGGATATGGGGATCGGGCGGGAAATTGGAGTTGATTTAGAAGATCAGCCATGATCTTATTGAATGGCGGAGCAGGCTCGAGGGGCCGAATGGCCTACTCCTGCTCCTATTTCTTATGTTCTTAACCTGCATTTATATAGCGCCTTCACGAGCATAATCAGACCAACTTCAATAGATACGCTTCTAGGGCAAGAATATAAAATGGCCTCCGCGAAACTCCATTACAAATTAAGACTCACCCACCACCCTCCTCCGCCTCATTAGAGAAAGGCCTGTGGGACTCAGTGCCCTCAGTTGGGGGTGGGGCGGGAGAGAAATCAGTCAGGGTTTGTCGTCCCTGATCGCTATACAGTGACTGACACCGCCCCCCCCACCCCCGCTCCACCTACTGTGTGTGGACCTTTGGTGATGGGCTCAGTCTGTGGCGCCCTTCACAGTGGAATAGCCTGCCCAAAACCTGGCCTAAACTCACGCCTGCAGAAAAGGGAATGGGGAGGGGAAACCTTGCTGATTGTATTTACTTCCCCCGCCCACACTTCCCTTGCCCGGTGTGAGCGGCGGGGGGTGGGAACTGAGGCCAGTTATCGTTCTCGTGATCTCCGACCTCCCTGGCTGTTGCCAGCTGACTCTAGTCACGTGCGAAGAGCGCCTGTTTCGGGTGCGAGGTATCGGCGGGGGTGGGAGGGGGGACTGCGGACCCCAATCCCCTCCCTCCCCACCCCAAAACTTTTAGGGGGAAGGGGATAATCTACCCCTTCTGGGACAGGGGGGGAAGCTACCCCTTCTGGGACAGGGGGGGAAGCTACCCCTTCTGGGACAGGGGGGGAAGCTACCCCTTCTGGGACAGGGGGGGAAGCTACCCCTTCTGGGACAGGGGGGGAAGCTACCCCTTCTGGGACAGGGGGGGAAGCTACCCCTTCTGGGACAGGGGGGGAAGCTACCCCTTCTGGGACAGGGGGGGAAGCTACCCCTTCTGGGACAGGGGGGGAAGCTACCCCTTCTGGGACAGGGGGGGAAGCTACCCCTTCTGGGACAGGGGGGGGAAGCTACCCCTTCTGGGACAGGGGGGGAAGCTACCCCTTCTGGGACAGGGGGGGAAGCTACCCCTTCTGGGACAGGGGGGGAAGCTACCCCTTCTGGGACAGGGGGGGAAGCTACCCCTTCTGGGACAGGGGGGGAAGCTACCCCTTCTGGGACAGGGGGGGAAGCTACCCCTTCTGGGACAGGGGGGGAAGCTACCCCTTCTGGGACAGGGGGGGAAGCTACCCCTTCTGGGACAGGGGGGGAATCTACCCCTTCTGGGACAGGGGGGAATCTACCCCTTCTGGGACAAGGGAGATCTACTCCTGGGACAAGGGGATCTACTCCTTCTGGGACAAGGGACATCACCCCTTCTGGGACAAGGGGCTCTACTCCTGGGATGAGGGGATCTACTCCTCCTGGGACAGGAGGATCTCCCCCTTCTGGGCCAAGAGAGATCTACTCTTGCTAGGACAGGGACTTTGGCGGACATTAATTGCCCCTTTAACTCTCGGGTACGGCTGACATTGCCCACTGGCCGGGTTTGGCTCGCGGGCGAAAGCCTGCCTCATTATCAATGCGTCCCGCGTATGTAAATCGAGGGTCATTAGCATAATTTATTCCCCCTCCCCCATTGCCACGCTAAGCATGGGCTTCCTGGAGCCATGGCTTGAGTTAGCGAGTCTAGTATCTAATTAACCCTATTTACAAAATGTACAGTAATTTTAAGGAGCCCGATACATCCCTTTTAAAAAAAATTATTACACAGTCCAGACTTTGCAAAGTTGAAATGTAATGTTTTTTTCCCCCCCTTACGCTAGGAAATATTTTAAGGGCTCAAGAGCTTTCGAAGCCTCTCTCCTGGGAGGGGACGCTGGCTCTCGCTGAGGGGTGCGCAGGAAGGGGTTCGGGCAGCTGGTACCGCGCCCGCTTTGCCCGTTTCTTCGTGTACCAGCCCGGGCGTTGAGATAGCCAATGCCAGCCAGCATACACTTGAACATAAGAAATAGGAGCAGGAGTCGGCCAATTTGGTCCCTCGAGCCTGCTCCGCCATTCAATAAGATCAAGGCTGATCTTCGACCTCAACTCCACTTTCCCGCCCGATCTCCATATCCCTTGATTCCCCGAGAGTCCAAAAGTCTATCGATCTCAGCCTTGAATATACTCAACGACTGAGCCTCCACAGCCCTCTGGGGTAGAGAATTCCAAAGATTCACCACCCTCTGAGTGAAGAAATTCCTCCTCATCTCAGTCCTAAATGGCCGACCCCTTATCCTGAGACTGTGACCCCTGGTTCTAGACACTCCAGCCAGGGGGAAACAGCCTCTCAGCATCTACCCTGTCAATCCCTCGAAGAATTTTATACGTTTCAATGAGATCACCTCGCATTCTTCTAAACTCCAGAGAGTATAGGCCCATTCTACACAATCTCTCCTCATAGGACAAGCTCCCATCCCAGGAATCAATCTGGTGAACCTTCATTGCACCGCCTCCAAGGCAAGTATATCCTTCCTTAGATAAGGAGACCAAAACTGTGCACAGTACTCCAGGTGTGGTCTCACCAAGGCCCTGTACAATTGCAGCAAGACTTCCTTACTCTTGTACTCCAACCCCCTTGCAATAAAGGCCAACATGCCATTTGCCTTCCTAATTGCTTGCTGTACCTGCATGCTAACTTCACACCTTGACCCAACTCCCTGCTGGGACCTAGCGTCTTGTCCCAGCTCCCAGATGGTACCTCACGCCTTGTTCCAACTCCCTGATGGTACCTCACGCCTATTCTCAGCTCCCTGATGGGTCCTCACACCCTGTCCCAACTCCCTGATGGGACCTCACACCTAGTCCCAGCTCCCTGATGGGACCTCACACCTTGTCCCAACTCCCTGATGGGACCTCACGCCTTGTCCCAACTCCCTGATGGGACCTCACACCTTGTCCCAGCTCCCTGATGGGACCTCACACCTTGTTCCACTTCCCTGATGGGACCTCACACCCAGTCCCAGCTCCCTGATGGGACCTCACGCCATGTCCCAACTCCCTGATGGGACCTCACACCTTGTCCCAACTCCCTGACGGGACCTCACACCTTGT
>CM059447.1:52841614-52911614 GCA_030390025.1 Squalus acanthias
GTACTGAGGGAGCGCTGCACTGTCGGAGGGGCGGTACTGAGGGAGCGCTGCACTGTCGGAGGGGCGGTACTGAGGGAGCACCGCACTGTCGGAGGGGGAGTACTGAGGGAGCGCCGCACTGTCGGAGGGGCAGTACTGAGGGAGCGCCGCACTATCGGAGGGGGAGTACTGAGGGAGCGCCGCACTGTCGGAGGGGCGGTACTGAGGGAGCGCCGCACTGTCGGAGGGGCAGTACTGAGGGAGCGCCGCACTGTCGGAGGGTCAGTACTGAGGGAGCGCCGCACTGTCGGAGAGTCAGTACTGAGGGAGCGCCGCACTGTCGGAGGGGCAGTACTGAGGGAGCGCCGCACTGTCGGAGGGTCAGTACTGAGGGAGCGCCGCAATGTCGGAGGCGCAGTACTGAGGGAGAACTGCACTGTCGGAGGGGCAGTACTGAGGGAGCGCCGCACTGTCGGAGGGGCAGTACTGAGGGGGCGCCGCACTGTCGGAGGGGCAGTACTGAGGGAGCGCCGCACTGTCGGAGGGGCGGTACTGAGGGAGCGCCGCACTGTCGGAGGGGGGGTACTGAGGGAGCGCCGCACTGTCGGAGGGGCGGTACTGAGGGAGCGCCGCACTGTCGGAGGGGCAGTACTGAGGGAGCGCCGCACTGTCGGAGGGGCGGTACTGAGGGAGCGCCGCACTGTCGGAGGGGCAGTACTGAGGGAGCGCCGCACTGTCGGAGGGTCAGTACTGAGGGAGCGCCGCACTGTCGGAGAGTCAGTACTGAGGGAGCGCCGCACTGTCGGAGGGGCAGTACTGAGGGAGCGCCGCACTGTCGGAGGGTCAGTACTGAGGGAGCGCCGCAATGTCGGAGGCGCAGTACTGAGGGAGAACTGCACTGTCGGAGGGGCAGTACTGAGGGAGCGCCGCACTGTCGGAGGGGCAGTACTGAGGGGGCGCCGCACTGTCGGAGGGGCAGTACTGAGGGAGCGCCGCACTGTCGGAGGGGCGGTACTGAGGGAGCGCCGCACTGTCGGAGGGGGGGTACTGAGGGAGCGCCGCACTGTCGGAGGGGCGGTACTGAGGGAGCGCCGCACTGTCGGAGGGGCAGTACTGAGGGAGCGCCGCACTGTCGGAGGGGCGGTACTGAGGGAGAACTGCACTGTCGGAGGGGCTGTACTGAGGGAGCACCGCACTGTCGGAGGGGCGGTACTGAGGGAGAGCCGCACTGTCGGAGGGGCAGTACTGAGGGAGCGCCGCACTGTCGGAGGGGCGGTACTGAAGGAGCGCCGCACTGTCGGAGGGGCGGTACTGAGGGAGCGCCGCACTGTCGGAGGGGCAGTACTGAGGGAGCGCCGCACTGTCGGAGGTGCCGTCTTTCAGATGAGACGTTAAACCGAGGCCCCGTCTGCTCTCTCAGGTGGACATAAAAGATCCCACAGCCACTATTGGAAGAAGAGCAGCGGGGAGTTCTCCCCGGTGTCCTGGGCCCAATATTTATCCCTCAACCAACATCACTAAAACAGATTAAGCTGGTTATGATCGCATTGCTGTTTGTGGGAGCTTGCTGTGCGCAAATTGAGCTGCCGCATTTCCTACATTACAACAGTGACCACACTTCAAAAAAAGTACTTAATTGGCTGTGAAGCGCTTTGGGACGTCCTGAGGTTGTGAAAGGCGCTGGAGAAATGCGAGTCTTTCGTTCTTTCTTCTTTCTAGAGGAGAGAAGGTTAAGGGGAGATTTAATCGAGGCGTTCAAAATTATGATAGAGTAAATAAGGAGAAACTGTTTCCACTGGCAGGAGGGTCGGTAACCAGAGGACACAGATTGAAGATAATTGGCAGAAGAACCAGAGGGGGAGAGGAGGAGAATGTTTTTTTACGCAGCGAGTTGTTGTGATCTGGAATGCGCTGCCTGAAAGGGCGGTGGAAGCAGATTCAATCGTGACTTTCAAAAGGGAATTGGATAAATACTTGATAAGGATAAATTCACAGGGCTGTGGGGAAAGAGCAGGGGGGGAGTGGGACTAATTGGAGAGCTCTTTCAAAGAGCCAGCACAGGCACGATGGGCCGAATGGCCTCTTTCTATGCTGTGAGATTCTACAATTGTTCCTGTTGCTTTTCATGCCGTTATATTTTGCCTTGGCTGTAGCGGAGAGCGAAACACTCAGGCCAGGGATTAGTGCGTGTTTGTCAGCTCTGTCCGCACTCCATCAAGCTCCTCACTGATCCTTGACCTGCAGGGGTCAGGCCTCAACGCACGGGCCCTGTCTTTGATTGGCAGTCCTGGGGAAGAAAGGATTCCTGGAGAAGGTTGCAGGATATGTCAAACCACCGTTCCCCCCCCCCCTTGAACCGAAGGCGGGTTGGGGGTTGGGGTGCAATGTAATCGTCTTACGATCCGAAGGCTGGAGACAAGAGGAAGAAAAAGTAGGCCAGAGCTTATTACGTTAACTGGTTCGACGCTCCCCTGTCTCCGTTTCTAGGCCTGCCACTTGATTAATGGACATTGCTGGAGGGATATGTTAATGAGACAGAGAGAGAATCTCTATAATTAGGTTAATGCGATTCACAACATCACAACGCAAGTGAGTCCTGAGGTGTTTTTTTTCCTTGTTGTTGGGCGCATGAATCTGCCAAACGGTGAAGAGAAGCAGTCGCTATGGTAACAGGGCAATACTGTGACACAGAGGCCTAGCTAGAGTTAGTCGCGGGCCTTTCCCCAAGGGGGGGTTGGAAGGGGTTCTCCCTGGGCATTAGTGGACCCCGTTTGGGTTTCCCCACCGCAATCCGACAGATTTCTTGGCCGCCCTTTCTCTGGAGAGCCAGACCACGGATTTATCGAATTCAGTTTCCCCACCCAGTGGGATTTGAACTCGCGACCGCCGGTCTCCTGGTCCAGGCCCAGAAACGAAAGGACTAACTTGTATTTTTATCCCGCCTTTCGTGACCGCAGTATGTCCCAAAGCGCTTTGCAGCCAATGAAGTCACTTTTGCAGTGTGGTCGCTGTTGTAATGCCGGAAACGCCAATTTGCGCACAGCAAGCTCCCACAAACAGCAATGTGATAATGACCGGATCATCTGTTTTTAGCGATTTTGGTTGAGGGATAAATATTGGCCCCAGGACACCGGGGAGAACGCCCCCCCCTGCTCGTCTTCCAATAGTGGCTGTGGGATCTTTTACATCCACCCGAGAGAGCAGACGGGGCCTCGGTTTAATGTCTCATCCGACAGCGCGGCACCTCCGACAGTGCGGCGCTCCCTCAGTACCACCCCTCCGACAGTGCGGCGCTCCCTCAGTACCGCCCCTCCGACAGTGCGGCGCTCCCTCAGTACCGCCCCTCCGACAGTGCGGCGCCCCCTCAGTACTGCCCCTCCGACAGTGCGGCGCTCCCTCAGTACTGCCCCTCCGACAGTGCGGCGCTCCCTCAGTACTGCCCCTCCGACAGTGCGGCGCTCCCTCAGTACTGCCCCTCCGACAGTGCGGCGCTCCCTCAGTACCGCCCCTCCGACGTGCGGCGCTCCCTCAGTACTGCCCCTCCGACAGTGCAGCGCTCCCTCAGTACTGCCCCGCCGACAGTGCGGCGCTCCCTCAGTACTGGGAGTATCTGCCTGGATTATGGGGCTCAAGTCTCTGGAGTGGGACTCGAACCCACGACCTTCTGACTCAGAGGCGAGAGAGAGGGAGAGTGCGACCCACCACGTCACGGCCGACACCTTGTTGAAGTGGTCAAATCTGTTGAAGTTTACTTCCTATTTGCATTTTCAAATCTCAAGTTGAGGAGCAGACCTATTGAGTTCTTGGCAAATTGAATTTTCATAGAAGTGATTGGACCTATTTGAGTCAGTGGAGTGAGGTTGCTAATGGCAACTGTTTATTTTGCGTTACATTACTAACAGCATAATCACACAATAATTCTATAATTACAAGGCATGGGCCAATTCAGTTCTTATTACAACGTATTTAACTGTGATTGAATTCTATTAACGAGCTAATTAATGTTGAAGTAATTCAGTGTCAGGACATGATAAACACAACAGAATGAAAGGGACTATAGGATGGGCAGCCGTCATGCAAGGGGAACCATTCGACAGAATTCCTTCTTTTCGTCGACAATATAGGATGAAAGAAAAAAAGAAAAGACTCGCATTTCTCCAGCGCCTTTCACCACCTCAGGACGTCCCAAAGCGCTTCACAGCCAATGAAGTACTTTTTGAAGTGTGGTCACTGTTGTAATGTAGGAAACGCGGCAGCCAATTTGCGCACAGCAAGCTCCCACAAACAGCAATGTGATAATGACCGGATCATCTGTTTTTAGTGATGTTGGTTGAGGGATAAATATTGGCCCAGGACACCGGGGAGAACTCCCCCTGCTCTTCTTCCAATAGTGGCCGTGGGATCTTTTACGTCCACCTGAGAGGGCAGACGGGGCCTCGGTTTAACGTCTCATCCGAAAGACGGCACCTCCGACATTGCAGCTCTCCCTCAGTACCGCCCCTCTGACGGTGCGGCGCTCCCTCAGTACCGCCCCTCCGACAGTGCGGCGCTCCCTCAGTACCGCCCCTCCGACAGTGCGGCGCTCCCTCAGTACTGCCCCTCCGACAGTGCGGCGCTCCCTCAGTACTGCCCCTCCGACAGTGCGGCGCTCCCTCAGTACCGCCCCTCCGACAGTGCGGCGCTCCCTCAGTACCGCCCCTCCGACAGCCTGGGGCCTCAAACAGGCATCAGGCTTCTTATTTGCAGGTGCAGTGGGCCTCACGCTTGCTTCAGGCGGGGGGGCGAAAGACCTTCCCAATATGGCAGGCGGCGAGCTTCCAGCCGGAACTGTACGGGCGCTTCCTGCCCGCCATGTTGGTTGGTTGAGCAGGCCTGTTCTGCGCCTGAAAAACTGGCGCATTTCCAGGCCGTAATATCTGCAGATTGGAATGGCCAAGCTGGACTTATTGGGAACCAATCTTTAATGGGTCAGTTTGAAAAGACCAAGAATATTGCTAGCTAATCTGCAGTCTTGGAAAAACGATCTTGATATATTACCGGCCGGGATTTTTCACAGCTCAAAATACCCAGTAACTTACGTGACTTAGTTCAGACTTGCCTTCCCAGTTAGCGCCTCTCCCCGTCGGTCTAATTGACAGCGGGCTGTGACACAGACGTGGAAAGCAGCCCAGTCCCCTTTAATTGGCCCTGAATTTCCTGGAGTAATTGATCGCATCAATAACGTCTGATTGCCAATCGACAAGCCCATCAGAGAATACAATGTACATTACTCCAAGGAGCCCAATCAATCTGCTGGCGTACCTTGTCCCTCTCCCCTCGCCCCGCTCTCCCTTAATGATCCCATTAAAGCCGCGCAAAGCAATTTACTGGGAGAAGTGATGTTGCTTTTAGCGCAGTGTAATTGTGTCTGTGTTTCTTTTAGTGCTCTTGGTATTATGTCGATCTTTCAAATTATCTTGCACTTAGTGGCTTCAGCGTTGCGTTGAATGCGCAGGTTGGCTGTGGGGATTTTTTATGAATATCAAAAAACGTGGTCAGTCGTTAGCTAACTTAACCCCTCGGTAGCCTGAAGAGCTAATTCTGGGTTTTGCCTATCGGACCGACTCAAGTAGGCTGTCGGCCCTACACAAGTCGGCTGTCGAATTTATTCTGGTAGGCTTTCGGGCCTAGTCAAGTAGGCTGTCGGGCCTACTCAAGTAGGATGTCGGCCCTACTCAAGTAGGATGTCGGCCCTACATGAGTAAGCTGTAGAATCTATTCTAGTAGGCTGTCGGGCCTAGTCAAGTAGGCTGTCGGGCCTAGTGAAGTAGGCTGTCGGGCCTAATCAAGTAGGCTGTCGGGCCTACTCAAGTAGGATGTCGGCCCTACATGAGTAAGCTGTAGAATCTATTCTAGTAGGCTGTCGGGCCTAGTCAAGTAGGCTGTCGGGCCTAGTCAAGTAGGCTGTCGGGCCTAGTCAAGTAGGCTGTCGGGCCTAGTCAAGTAGGCTGTCGGGCCTAGTCAAGTAGGCTGTCGGGCCTAGTCAAGTAGGCTGTCGGGCCTAGTCAAGTAGGCTGTCGGGCCTAGTCAAGTAGGCTGTCGGGCCTAGTCAAGTAGGCTGTCGGGCCTAGTCAAGTAGGCTATTGAATCTATTCTAGTAGGCTGTCGGGCCTAGTCAAGTAGGCTGTCGGGCCTAGTCAAGTAGGCTGTTCCCCCATTTATTAGCCATGCTGGCTTTGTGTGTTTAAATCACAGTATCCCGCCCCTTTCACCCTATCCCTAAATACCTTTCCTTCCCAAGTAAGTAGCGTTCTCCCTTCAAAACACTTGCGCTAACTGCACGGCCACAAAGTGTTTGAGGGGGAAAGGGGGTGCCATTGGTGAGATGGATCTAGAGCGGGGCAGCAACACATTAAGTGTTCACCTTGCCCAATACTGCACAACATGGTTTCTAGGCTACTGCATACTGTTTTGGGCACCTCACTTTCAAAAACACTGTCCCATCAAACACTTCCAGGGCAGGTACAGCACGGGTTAGAAACAGAGTAAAGCTCCCTCTACACTGTCCCCATCAAACACTCCCAGGGCAGGTACAGCACGGGATATATACAGAGTAAAGCCCCCTCTATACTGTCCCATAAAACACTCCCACGGCAGGTACAGCACGGGGTTAGATACAGAGTAAAGCTCCCTCTACACTGTCCCATCAAACACTCCCAGGGCAGGTACAGCACGGGTTAGATACAGAGTAAAGCTCCCTCTACACTGTCCCCATCAAACACTCCTGGGGCAGGTACAGCACGGGTTAGATACAGAGTAAAGCTCCCTCTACACTGTCCCATCAAACACTCCCAGGGCAGGTACAGCACGGGTTAGATACAGAGTAAAGCTCCCTCTACACTGTCCCGTCAAACACTCCCAGGGCAGGTACAGCACGGGTTAGATAATGGCCGTGGGACCTTTTGCAACCATCTGGACAGGAAAATCGGGCCTCGGTTTAACGTCTCATCCAAAAGACGGCACCTCCGACAATGGACCCATTCACTCCCTGTGGATGAGATTCCTGATCCAAACATTGACAGTTCCTCACTCACTGTTTTAGGGCTGAGGAGAGAAGGTTGAGACAATTCTCGAGCACAATGTGTTGTGCATTTCTGATATGGCTGTTTGACATCCTGAATTGTGAGCTCAGGGCAATATCTCACCAGCTGTTTCCCTTCACCTCCAGCTTATTCGGATCTTAATCCAAAACGTTATGATGTCTTGCCAACCTCTTGATTCTTTGAGCAGCCGTGGTTCAGTGGGTAGCAATCTCTCGCCTCTGAGTGAGAAAGTCATGGGCTCCAGCCCCCTCTCCAGAGACTTGAGCTCAAAATCCAGGCCGACACTCCCAGTGCCAGTATTGAGGGAGTGCTGCACTGTCGGAGGTGCCGTCTTTCTTGTCTACTGACACCACTGTGTCGGCCAATGACACAGTCAGTGGGGCAGGGCTTACGGCTGGCCTCGCAGCAAGCAGTCTATTGTACAGCAAACAGAGTCTATTTTCTCAGCAAATTGAGCCTGTTTAAACAGCGCACGGTCTGCAGTGTCTATTTAAACAGAGTCTCTACGAACTACAGCAAACAGTCTACAGAGTCTATTTATACAGTGTCACTATGAACTACAGCAAACAGTCTGCAGAGTCTATTTATACAGTGTCACTATGAACTACAGCAAACAGTCTACAGAGTCAATTTAAAAAAGAGCCTCTGTGAACTACAGCAAACAGTGTATTGAGTCTATTTATACAGTGTCACTATGAACTACAGCGAACTGTCGATAATGTCTATTTAAACAGAGTCTCTGCAAACTACAACAAACAGTCTACAGAGTCTATTTATACAGTGTCACTATGAACTACAGCAAACAGTCTAGAGTCTATTCCAAAAGAGCCTTTGTGAACTACAGCAAACAGTGTACAGAGACTATACAGCGTCACTATGAACTACAGCAAACAGTCTGCAGAGTCTATTTAAAAAGAGCCTCTGTGAACTACAACAAACAGTCTACAGAGTCTATTTATACAACATCACTATAAACTACAGCAAATAGTCTACTGTGTCTATTTAAACAGAGCCTCTGTGAACTACAGCACCAAGTCTACAGAGTCTATTTATTTTTTTACAGCGACACTGCGAGCTACAGCAAACCGAACTCATGACCGAAACTACAGCAAAGTCTCCCGATAAAAGCAGGATTATTGCTCCAGTGAGTGGAGGATAGTTACAGAGTACAAAAACTGTGCGTAAAAATCAAACCCCTGTCATTTACTCCAGCCGGGATTAACCAATCATCTCCATTCTGGCCAGGAATAGTGGTGTCACTATATTCAGCATGGATTATGGGGCTCGAGTCTCTGAAGAGGGGACTCGAACCCACAACCTTCTGACTCAGAGGCGAGAGAGAGAGTGCGACCCGCTGAGCAACGGACGACACTTAATGAAAACAGGCCCTTCCGTTTGAGAAACCTCAAACTGCATCGAAAAATGCTTTGCATTTCCTTGAGTCTATCTATCTGCAGCGCATCACTTTCAAAGGCCCTTTGTGATTAAAACAACTTTCATATCTGGCAAAGGAAATCTCTGCTGCCTTTGAAGAGCATCAGATGATTGAAGTATGGACCAGAGTGCAGATACAATTGATTATTTTATTAAACGAGGAGACACAGTCCGAGGAGACATGCTGATGATTTTCCTGGGAGGGACTGTCTCAACGTGCACTTGCGGGCAAGTGTGTCTGGGGATCCTGCGCCCCATCTGTTAATCGACCGTGTGCCTATAACCCTTCGACAGCTGTGGTTCAGTGGGTAGCACTCTCTCTCTCTCGCCTCTGAGCCAGAAGGTCATGGGTTCGAGTCCCACTCCAGAGACACGAGCCCATAATCCAGGCCGACACTCCCGGTGCCAGTACTGAGGGAGCGCCGCACTGTCGGAGGGGCGGTACTGAGGGAGCGCCACACTGTCGGAGGGGCAGTACTGAGGGAGCGCCGCACTGTCGGAGGGGCGGTACTGAGGGAGCGCCGCACTGTCGGAGGGGCAGTACTGAGGGAGCGCCGTACTGTCGGAGGGGCGGTACTGAGGGTGCGCCGCACTGTCGGAGGGGCGGTACTGAGGGAGCGCCGTACTGTCGGAGGGGCGGTACTGAGGGTGCGCCGCACTGTCGGAGGGGCGGTACTGTGGGAGCGCCGCACTGTCGGAGGGGCGGTACTGAGGGAGCGCCGCACTGTCGGAGGGGCGGTACTGAGGGAGCGCCGCACTGTCGGAGGGGCAGTACTGAGGGAGCGCCGCACTGTCGGAGGGGCGGTACTGAGGGTGCGCTGCACTGTCGGAGGGGCGGTACTGAGGGAGCGTCGCACTGTCGGAGGGGCGGTATTGAGGGAGCGCCTCACTGTCGGAGGGGCGGTACTGAGGGAGCGCCGCACTGTCGGAGGGGCAGTATTGAGGGAGCGCCGCACTGTCGGAGGGGCTGTACTGAGGGCGCGCCGCACTGTCGGAGGGGCGGTACTGAGGGAGCGCCGCACTGTCGGAGGGGCAGTACTGAGGGAGTGCTGCACTGTCGGAGGGGCGGTACTGAGGGAGCGCCGCACTGTCGGAGGGGCGGTACTGAGGGAGCGCCGCACTGTCGGAGGTGCCGTCTTTCGGATGAGACGTGAAACCGAGGCCCCGTCTGCTCTCTCAAGTGGACGTAAAAGATCCCACGGCCACAATAGGAAGAAGAGCAGGGGGAGTTCTCCCCGGTGTCCTGGGGCCAATATTAATCCCTCAACTAAAATCACTAAAAACAGATTATCCGGTCATTATCACATTGCTGTTTGTGGGAGCTTGCTGTGCGCAAATTGGCTGCCGCGTTTCCCACATTACAACAGTCACCACACTTCAAAAAGTACTTCATTGGCTGTAAAGAGCTTTGAGACGTCCTGAGGTGGTGAAAGGCGCTGGAGAAATGAAAGTCTCATTTTTTTCTGCTGTGAGCAAACTGGGAGAAAAACCACCAGGTCGTTCAAAGAACATTGCGTGTATTCTTAATTTTCTTTGAAGACTTTTGTTTGTTAGTTATGAAAGTATCGGAGAGTGGGGCGGGAAGGGCTGTTCGACCAAGTGGGGCGGTTGGAGGCCGGAGGTCATGTGATGAAAGCTCCAGGAATTTGGCCAACCAGAGTTGGCGGCCGTAGTAACCCGCCAGGCCCAGATCGGGAGCCTGAAGCAGCCCCGAAGAAAAGGTTAAGGGGTAAAAATTCACTTGGTTGCGCCTCCCGTTAGCGCCTTAAGAGGGCGCTAATGGGGCGCAAAGCCGCTAACGCCCGTGCGCAGCGATGTTTGCGCCGCTCGAGAACTTAACTTGAGATTGTGCGGCGGCGCTAAAACTTACCGCTGCGACCACCTGCGCGCGCAGATTGTGACGTCATTCCATGGTGCAACGCCCTTGTGGCGCCCCGGAGCGGAAATTGAGTGGCGCCCCCTGCCTTACCGCCTGGCGCATCCAACGACCAGAAGACTGGAACGCTATCAATCGCTGTGGTGCTGGGGGGGGCGCTATTTAAAGGGGGCCTCTTCCTGTCTTTTATTGTTGGTGGCATTTTTGAACTACGCATTCTGAGAGAGAGAGAGGGAGAGACTTCTGGAGAGATTCAACGTTGTGGGAAGGAGTTTTGGGTACTGAGCAGCACTTTGCAGGTTCATTTTGATTTGCCATTCCTTGTATCGATTTAGCAGAGACTGTGGGAGCTGCACTCTGAGCTCTTTGCCTGGTACTCTCCATTGTTCTTTCCAGCACATTTGATGTGCAAGTCTCTCCAGGCCGAGATTCAAGGCTGCAATGAACAGGATGTGGATGGAAAGCAAGATTAACCATCCCCTTTAAGATCTGGCCCGTGCCATTGTGTGTGTGTTCCATTGCTGACTGACATTACATGAGCTTCGCCAGCGCTCTGAGTTAGCGCCTCACTCCTTGGCCTTTGTGCCTTAAGACAGGTGTGCAGCGCCTGCTTTAGCGCTCCACTCACCTCCCGGGGCGGTAAAAGTGAAGTTTCCTGTCAGTGCCGATAATTAGCGCCAGGCGCTAATATTTGCGTCCAGACGATATTTGCGCCCCAAATGGGGCGCGACCTAATTTCTACCCCAAGTCTTTAGGTTCTTATTCTTACTTCCCTTGTTGGGGCCAGGAGGTGCTGGGCTGCCCCGAGAATGGACAGACTGGGCCTCTCCTGCTGTGATATCACCACAACCCTCGCCCCCAATCGCAGGACCCCGCGACAGCCCGTCCCTGTGCCATTTCCCAGCCGGAGTTTGGTCCCAGGTGTGGGTCAGGCAACACCATGAATTAAAACTTCGCTCAATTGCAGGAGCAGGGAGATGGTGAGCAGGACCGTGACCTGTGAACCCCGAGGGCTCTCACAGGAGAATCGAACAGAGGTCACGGCAGGGCGACCCCAGTCCGGGGAGGGGGCAGTGAGTAAGGGGGCTAGGAGGTCAGTGAATTGGGGGGTCGGGGGGTCAGTGAGTCAGGGGTCGGGGGGGTCAGTGAGTCAGGGGTCGGGGGGGGGTCAGCGAGTCAGGGGTCGGGGGGGTCAGCGAGTCAGGGGTCGGGGGGGTCAGCGAGTCAGGGGTTGGGGGGATGTCAGGGGTTAGTGAGTCAGGGGTCGGGGGGTCAGTGAGTCAGGGGTCGGGGGGTCAGTGAGTCAGGGGTCGGGGGGGTCAGTGAGTCAGGGGTCGGGGGGTCAGTGAGTCAGGGGTCGGGGGGTCAGTGAGTCAGGGGTCGGGGGGTCAGTGAGTCAGGGGTCGGGGGGTCAGTGAGTCAGGGGTCGGGGGGTCAGTGAGTCAGGGGTCGGGGGGTCAGTGAGTCAGGGGTCGGGGGGTCAGTGAGTCAGGGGTCGGGGGGTCAGTGAGTCAGGGGTCGGGGGGTCAGTGAGTCAGGGGTCGGGGGGTCAGTGAGTCAGGGGTCGGGGGGTCAGTGAGTCAGGGGTCGGGGGGTCAGTGAGTCAGGGGTCGGGGGGTCAGTGAGTCAGGGGTCGGGGGGTCAGTGAGTCAGGGGTCGGGGGGTCAGTGAGTCAGGGGTCGGGGGGTCAGTGAGTCAGGGGTCGGGGGGTCAGTGAGTCAGGGGTCGGGGGGTCAGTGAGTCAGGGGTCGGGGGGTCAGTGAGTCAGGGGTCGGGGGGTCAGTGAGTCAGGGGTCGGGGGGTCAGTGAGTCAGGGGTCGGGGGGTCAGTGAGTCAGGGGTCGGGGGGTCAGTGAGTCAGGGGTCGGGGGGTCAGTGAGTCAGGGGTCGGGGGGTCAGTGAGTCAGGGGTCGGGGGGTCAGTGAGTCAGGGGTCGGGGGGTCAGTGAGTCAGGGGTCGGGGGGTCAGTGAGTCAGGGGTCGGGGGGTCAGTGAGTCAGGGGTCGGGGGGGTCAGTGAGTCAGGGGTCGGGGGGTCAGTGAGTCAGGGGTCGGGGGGTCAGTGAGTCAGGGGTCGGGGGTCAGTGAGTCAGGGGTCGGGGGTCAGTGAGTCAGGGGGTCAGTGAGTCAGGGGTCGGGGGTCAGTGAGTCAGGGGTCGGGGGTCAGTGAGTCAGGGGTCGGGGGGGTCAGTGAGTCAGGGGTCGGGGGGGTCAGTGAGTCAGGGGTCGGTGGGGTCAGTGAGTCAGGGGTCGGGGGGTCAGTGAGTCAGGGGTGGGGGGGTCAGTGAGTCAGGGGTGGGGGGGTCAGTGAGTCAGGGGTGGGGGGGTCAGTGAGTCAGGGGTGGGGGGGTCAGTGAGTCAGGGGTGGGGGGGTCAGTGAGTCAGGGGTGGGGGGGTCAGTGAGTCAGGGGTGGGGGGGTCAGTGAGTCAGGGGTGGGGGGGTCAGTGAGTCAGGGGTGGGGGGGTCAGTGAGTCAGGGGTGGGGGGTCAGTGAGTCAGGGGTGGGGGGGTCAGTGAGTCAGGGGTGGGGGGGTCAGTGAGTCAGGGGTGGGGGGGTCAGTGAGTCAGGGGTGGGGGGGTCAGTGAGTCAGGGGTGGGGGGGTCAGTGAGTCAGGGGTGGGGGGGTCAGTGAGTCAGGGGTGGGGGGGGTCAGTGAGTCAGGGGTGGGGGGGTCAGTGAGTCAGGGGTGGGGGGGTCAGTGAGTCAGGGGTGGGGGGGTCAGTGAGTCAGGGGTGGGGGGGTCAGTGAGTCAGGGGTCGGGGGGTCAGTGAGTCAGGGGTCGGGGGGTCAGTGAGTCAGGGGTCGGGGGGTCAGTGAGTCAGGGGTCGGGGGGTCAGTGAGTCAGGGGTCGGGGGGTCAGTGAGTCAGGGGTCGGGGGGGTCAGTGAGTCAGGGGTCGGGGGGTCAGTGAGTCAGGGGTCGGGGGGTCAGTGAGTCAGGGGTCGGGGGGTCAGTGAGTCAGGGGTCGGGGGGTCAGTGAGTCAGGGGTCGGGGGGTCAGTGAGTCAAGGGGTCGGGGGGTCAGTGAGTCAGGGGTCGGGGGGTCAGTGAGTCAGGGGTCGGGGGGTCAGTGAGTCAGGGGTCGGGGGGTCAGTGAGTCAGGGGTCGGGGGGTCAGTGAGTCAGGGGTCGGGGGGTCAGTGAGTCAGGGGTCGGGGGGTCAGTGAGTCAGGGGTCGGGGGGTCAGTGAGTCAGGGGTCGGGGGGTCAGTGAGTCAGGGGTCGGGGGGTCAGTGAGTCAGGGGTCGGGGGGTCAGTGAGTCAGGGGTCGGGGGGTCAGTGAGTCAGGGGTCGGGGGGTCAGTGAGTCAGGGGTCGGGGGGTCAGTGAGTCAGGGGTCGGGGGGTCAGTGAGTCAGGGGTCGGGGGGTCAGTGAGTCAGGGGTCGGGGGGTCAGTGAGTCAGGGGTCGGGGGGTCAGTGAGTCAGGGGTCGGGGGGTCAGTGAGTCAGGGGTCGGGGGGTCAGTGAGTCAGGGGTCGGGGGGTCAGTGAGTCAGGGGTCGGGGGGTCAGTGAGTCAGGGGTCGGGGGGTCAGTGAGTCAGGGGTCGGGGGGTCAGTGAGTCAGGGGTCGGGGGGTCAGTGAGTCAGGGGTCGGGGGGTCAGTGACTCAGGGGTCGGGGGGTCAGTGACTCAGGGGTCGGGGGGTCAGTGACTCAGGGGTCGGGGGGTCAGTGACTCAGGGGTCGGGGGGTCAGTGACTCAGGGGTCGGGGGGTCAGTGACTCAGGGGTCGGGGGGGTCAGTGACTCAGGGGTCGGGGGGTCAGTGACTCAGGGGTCGGGGGGTCAGTGACTCAGGGGTCGGGGGGTCAGTGACTCAGGGGTCGGGGGGTCAGTGACTCAGGGGTCGGGGGGTCAGTGACTCAGGGGTCGGGGGGTCAGTGACTCAGGGGTCGGGGGGTCAGTGACTCAGGGGTCGGGGGGTCAGTGACTCAGGGGTCGGGGGGTCAGTGACTCAGGGGTCGGGGGGTCAGTGACTCAGGGGTCGGGGGGTCAGTGACTCAGGGGTCGGGGGGTCAGTGACTCAGGGGTCGGGGGGTCAGTGACTCAGGGGTCGGGGGGTCAGTGACTCAGGGGTCGGGGGGTCAGTGACTCAGGGGTCGGGGGGTCAGTGACTCAGGGGTCGGGGGGTCAGTGACTCAGGGGTCGGGGGGTCAGTGACTCAGGGGTCGGGGGGTCAGTGACTCAGGGGTCGGGGGGTCAGTGACTCAGGGGTCGGGGGGTCAGTGACTCAGGGGTCGGGGGGTCAGTGACTCAGGGGTCGGGGGGTCAGTGACTCAGGGGTCGGGGGGTCAGTGACTCAGGGGTCGGGGGGTCAGTGACTCAGGGGTCGGGGGGTCAGTGACTCAGGGGTCGGGGGGTCAGTGACTCAGGGGTCGGGGGGGTCAGTGACTCAGGGGTCGGGGGGTCAGTGACTCAGGGGTCGGGGGGTCAGTGACTCAGGGGTCGGGGGGTCAGTGACTCAGGGGTCGGGGGGTCAGTGACTCAGGGGTCGGGGGGTCAGTGACTCAGGGGTCGGGGGGTCAGTGACTCAGGGGTCGGGGGGTCAGTGACTCAGGGGTCGGGGGGTCAGTGACTCAGGGGTCGGGGGGTCAGTGACTCAGGGGTCGGGGGGTCAGTGACTCAGGGGTCGGGGGGTCAGTGACTCAGGGGTCGGGGGGTCAGTGACTCAGGGGTCGGGGGGTCAGTGACTCAGGGGTCGGGGGGTCAGTGACTCAGGGGTCGGGGGGTCAGTGACTCAGGGGTCGGGGGGTCAGTGACTCAGGGGTCGGGGGGTCAGTGACTCAGGGGTCGGGGGGTCAGTGACTCAGGGGTCGGGGGGTCAGTGACTCAGGGGTCGGGGGGGTCAGTGACTCAGGGGTCGGGGGGTCAGTGACTCAGGGGTCGGGGGGTCAGTGACTCAGGGGTCGGGGGGTCAGTGACTCAGGGGTCGGGGGGTCAGTGACTCAGGGGTCGGGGGGTCAGTGACTCAGGGGTCGGGGGGTCAGTGACTCAGGGGTCGGGGGGTCAGTGACTCAGGGGTCGGGGGGGTCAGTGACTCAGGGGTCGGGGGGTCAGTGACTCAGGGGTCGGGGGGTCAGTGACTCAGGGGTCGGGGGGTCAGTGACTCAGGGGTCGGGGGGTCAGTGACTCAGGGGTCGGGGGGTCAGTGACTCAGGGGTCGGGGGGTCAGTGACTCAGGGGTCGGGGGGTCAGTGACTCAGGGGTCGGGGGGTCAGTGACTCAGGGGTCGGGGGGTCAGTGACTCAGGGGTCGGGGGGTCAGTGACTCAGGGGTCGGGGGGTCAGTGACTCAGGGGTCGGGGGGTCAGTGACTCAGGGGTCGGGGGGTCAGTGACTCAGGGGTCGGGGGGTCAGTGACTCAGGGGTCGGGGGGTCAGTGACTCAGGGGTCGGGGGTCAGTGACTCAGGGGTCGGGGGGGTCAGTGACTCAGGGGTCGGGGGGTCAGTGACTCAGGGGTCGGGGGGTCAGTGACTCAGGGGTCGGGGGGTCAGTGACTCAGGGGTCGGGGGGGTCAGTGACTCAGGGGTCGGGGGGTCAGTGACTCAGGGGTCGGGGGGTCAGTGACTCAGGGGTCGGGGGGTCAGTGACTCAGGGGTCGGGGGGTCAGTGACTCAGGGGTCGGGGGGTCAGTGACTCAGGGGTCGGGGGGGTCAGTGACTCAGGGGTCGGGGGGTCAGTGACTCAGGGGTCGGGGGGTCAGTGACTCAGGGGTCGGGGGGTCAGTGACTCAGGGGTCGGGGGGTCAGTGACTCAGGGGTCGGGGGGTCAGTGACTCAGGGGTCGGGGGGTCAGTGACTCAGGGGTCGGGGGGTCAGTGACTCAGGGGTCGGGGGGTCAGTGAGTATGGGGTCGGGGGTAAGTCAGTCAGGGGTCGGGGGTAAGTCATTCAGGGGTCGGGGGGGGTCAGTGAGTCAGGGGTCGGGGAGGTCAGTGAGTCAGGGGTCGGGGGGGTCAGTGAGTCAGGGGTCGGGGGGGTCAGTGATTCAGGGGTCGGGGGTGTCAGTGAGTCAGGGGTCGGGGGGGTCAGGGGTTAGTGAGTCAGGGGTCGGGGGGTCAGTGAGTCAGGGGTTGGGGGGATGTCAGGGGTTAGTGAGTTGGGGTCGGGGGTCAGTGAGTCAGGGGTCGGGGGTCAGTGAGTCAGGGGTCAGTGAGTCTGACCAGTGACCTCCCCCCCCCACTGCCCTGTCTCTGGACACGGAACAATGGTAGCCGGCGCCCTGTTAGTCAAATCCAGTTTTAATGCTGGGTTAACGCCCAACTGTGCCACGATTCCAGCCCCATCCCAAGCCGAACCGTTGCTGGCGCCCCCGGGGCCTGCTCCAACTCAGAAACCAGGAGACCAAAACCCAACACACACCTCAACGCCCCCCTCCCCCCCCGGCCGCGCGCAAGACATCCCCGTCAGCAACACCAGCACATTGTACAAGGCCAGAGGGTTTTCACTGGGATTCCTGACGGCCAATCCGGGGAAGAGGTCTGGGAATTTGAGGAGGAACCAAAAACAAAGCACGGCAGCAACATCTAGTGGCAGGAGGCTGTTACTGCATCAACTTTTAAACGTTGCCCCCATTTCCCCCTCCCCGAGGGCCTTTGACTCAGTCGGGACTGCAGCCTAAACGTCATGTGTGAAACCCAAGTGGGCCATTCGACCATGAGGGGAGGCACCAATGTCGGAATAGCCAATTATCTTAAATCTGTGTCCTCTGGTTACCGACCCTCCTGCCACTGGAAACAGTTTCTCCCCATCTACTCGATCAAAACCCCTCAAAGTTGAACACCGAATGGCCTCCACCTGTGCTGCAAGATTCCAGAACCAAACTCCAATGCTTCCGAGGCTCCCCATTGCATTAGGCAATTATTGCTTTCAGACTTAACGAGGGGGTCGAGTTGAGAAGCGGATAAAATCAATATGAATATTAATAAAGAGATGCGACGAATTACTACTTCTCAGAGAAAGCTGGGACGGGCAGAGGGACATTGTCATACTCGGAGCACTGACTGCAACTCGAGCTTTCAAGGTGAGATGCCGGGCTATTTTATACTTCTGCCGATCAGTCTCCGAGTATTCCATGTGCAATCTCTGTAAATCAATCACTTTGACGGCACCTCGCTACTTTATTGTGCGTGTGTGAGAAATTCTGGAGATCGAATCATCGAATGGTCACAGCACAGAAGGAGGCCATTCGGCCCGTCGAGCCCGTGCCGGCTCTCTACAAGAGCACTTCAGCTAGTCCCACTCCCCCCGCCCTTTCCCCGTAGCCCTGCAAATTTTTTTCCTTCAGGTACTTATCCAACTCCCTTTTGAAAGCCACGATTGAGTCTGCCTCCACCATCCTTTCAGGCAGCGCATTCAAGATCCTAACCACTCACTGCGTAAAAATGTTTTTTCTTACATCGCCTTTGGTTCTTTTGCCAATCACCTTAAATCTGTGTCCTCTGGTTCTCGACCTTTCCTCCAATGGGAACAGTTTCTCTCTATCTATCTATCTATCTATCTAACTCTCCCATCGAAGCCCATCCCTCTAGTCCCTAACTCTCCCATCAAAGCCCATCTCTCTAGTCCCCTAACTCTCCCATTCAAGCCCATCCCTCTAGTCCCTTAACTTTAAGTAGGATGAATATCCTACAGCATTTATTCAGGTTCTCTCAGTAACTGTCCCTTCCCACGGTGAATGAAGTGACTGAGATGGAGTGAGAGGACCTTGTTAATTAGTTATTGAATATTCAGGAGTTGAGTTGGCGAGTTACCAGTCGGGGAGGGAGGGGGGGCTGTGGGGGCTGGGTTGGAGGGGCGGTTGGCAGCATCAATGATCGCAGTTGTCAGTGTCAGTTGCGTCTGGTGTTAATTTGTGTTCACCGGGATAGATTGGCAGTTTCTGTCCAATTAGAAATGACGAGATTGGCATTGCAGAAGAAGCGTAATTGGATCAATCTAAAAGATGCTACAGATTCTCGGGTAACTGAGGTAGTCCAAGGTACAGGGAGTAAAGCTCCCTCTACACTGTCTCATCAAACACTCCCAGGGCAGGTACAGCACGGGTTAGATACAGAGTAAAGCCCCCTCTACACTGTCCCATCAAACACACCCAGGGCAGGTACAGCACGGGTTAGATACAGAGTAAAGCTCCCTCGACACTGTCCCATCAAACATTCCCAGGGCAGGTACAGCACGGGGTTAGATACAGAGTAAAGCTCCCTTTACACTGTTCCCATCAAACACTCCCAGGACGGGTACAGCACGGGTTAGATACAGAGTAAAGCTCCCTCTACACTGTCCCATCAAACACTCCCAGGGCAGGTACAGCACGGGTTAGATACAGAGTAAAGCCCCCTCTACACTGCCCCCTCAAACAGGTTAGTTAATGACCAGATCTGTTTTTTTTAGTGATGATGGTTGAGGGATAAATATTGGCCCCAGGACACCGGGGAGAACTCCCCCTGCTCTTCTTCCAATAGTGGCCGTGGGAACTTTTACATCCACCCGAGAGAGGCAGACGGGGCCTTGGTTGAACATCTGATCTAAAAGACAGCACCTCCGACAATGCGGCGCTCCCTCAGTACCGCCCCTCCTACAGTGCGGCGCTCCCTCAGTACCGCCCCTCCGACAGTGCGGCGCTCCCTCCGTACCGCCCCTCCGACAGTGCGGCGCTCCCTCAGTACCGCCCCTCCTACAGTGGGGCGCTCCCTCAGTACCGCCCCTCCGACAGTGCGGCGCTCCCTCCGTACCGCCCCTCCGACAGTGCGGCGCTCCCTCAGTACCGCCCCTCCGACATTGTGGCGCTCCTTCAGTACCGCCCCTCCGACAGTGCGGCGCTCCCTCAGTACGGCCTCCCCGACAGTGCGGTGCTCCCTCAGTACTGCCCCTCAGACAGTGCGGCGCTCCCTCAGTACCGCCCCTCCGACAGTGCGGCGCTCCCTCAGTACCGCCCCTCCGACAGTGCGGCGCTCCCTCAGTACCGCCCCTCCGACAGTGCGGCGCTCCCTCAGTACCGCCCCTCCGACAGTGCGGCGCTCCCTCAGTACCGCCCCTCCGACAGTGCGGCGCTCCCTCAGTACTGCCCCTCCGATAGTGCGGCGCTCCCTCAGTACCGCCCCCCGACAGTGCGGCGCTCCCTCAGTACTGCCCCTCCCACAGTGCGGCGCTCCCTCAGTACTGCCCCTCCGACAGTGCGGCGCTCCCTCAGTACCGCCCCTCCGACAGTGCGGCGCTCCCTCAGTACTGCCCCTGGAGTGTCAGCCTGGATTCTTGTGCTGAAGTCTCTGGAGAGGGGCACGAACCCACGACCTTCTGACTCAGCCAGTCTCCAGCATTGAATGGAAACTGATTTGCCAGAGCAGTTTACCCATTTACTCCTTCATCTTGTCTATTGAGCTGTTGAAGAAAGGCACTTGACAGGCACTTTCTAATCGTGTGAGGAAATAAATGCCATTGATGGACAGTCCCTTACCTGGACTTAAAAGAAGGTAGTGATTGAATGTCAGATGACAATCCTGCGCTTCTTCACTTGATTCTGATCACAACCATCTTCTTCAAGCACGTGTTGTCTCCTCATGACCCCTGCTTATGCCTTTCTGGGCTAATTACCTGAGTGACTGCACCTGTTACAAAACATGGGCCGGAGTCATGAGACGGGAATGGATGAATGACACCGACTGTGAACTAACAACAAGAACAACCTGCATTTATATAGCGCCTTTAACATCGTAAAACGTCCCAAGGCGCTTCACAGGAGCGATTATCAGACAAAATTCGACACCGAGCCGCATAAGGAGATATTCGGACAGGTGACCAAAAGCTTTGGTCAAAGAGGTCGGTTTTAAGGAGCGTCTTAAAGGAGGAGAGAGAGGCGGAGAGGTTTAGGGAGGGAATTCCAGAGCTTGGGGCCCAGGCGGCTGAAGGCACGGCCGCCAATGGTGAAGCGATGGAAATCGGGGGATGCGCGAGAGGCCAGAATTGGAGGAGCGCCGAGATCTGGGAGGGTTGTAGGACTGGAGGAGGTTACAGAGATAGGGAGGGGGGCGAGGAGGCCATGGATTTGAACAGGAGGATGAGAATTTTAAAATCGAGGCGTTGCCGGACCGGGAGCCAATGTAGGTCAGTGAGCACAGGGAGTGATGGGTGAACGGGACTCAGTGCGAGTTAGGACACGGGGCAGCAGAGTTTGGGATGAGCTGAAGTTTCTGGAGGGTGGAATATGGGAGGCCGGCCAGGAGAGCGTTGGAATAGTCGGAGTCTGGAGGTCACAAAGGCAGGGATGAGAGTTTCAGCAGCGGAGGAACTGAGGCAGGGGCGGAGACGGGCGATGTTTCGGAGATGGACGTTGGCGGTCGGGGTGATGGAGCGGATACGGGGTCGCTCAGGGTCAGATAGGACACCAAGGTTGCGAACGGTTTGGCTCAACCTCAGATAGTGGCCAGCGAGAGGGATGGAGTTGGTGGCTGGGACCGATGCCATCTCGGTTTTGAAAGCTCCAATTGACCCCCAGCCTCAACAGCCTTTTTGGGGGGGAGAGTTGCAGATTTCCACCAGCCTTTGTGTGAAGAAGTGCTTCCTGACATCACCCCTGAACGGCCTGGCTCTAATTTTAAGGTTCTGCCCCCTTGTTCTGGACTCCCCCCATCAGAGGAAATAGTTTCTCTCTCTCTACCCGATCAACTCCTTTAATCATCTTAAACACCTCGATTAGATCACCCCTTAATCTTCTAAACTCGAGGTGCAACCTGTCCTCGTAATTTAACCCTTTTAGCCCCCGGTATCGTTCTGGTGAATCTGCGCTGCCCCCCCTCCGAGGCCAAGATATCCTTCCTGAGGTGGGAGGCCCAGAACTAAATGGAGATGGGGTCTGACCAGACCTCTATCCAACTGTAGCCTAACGTCAACCCTTTGTGGTCCCGGCCTCTTGAGATAAAGGCCTCTTTAATAATTATTGCTCCTGCCCACTAATTTTGAGTGATTTCTGTTCCTGGGTCCTCTCAGCTCCTCCACAGTTCCTGCATTCCTCGTGCTTCACCTTATCCATGGGCTCCGTGAGGTGCAAGGCTTGTGATTAACTCATTGACCCACCCAGTCCCTCTAACTTCTCTTCTTCTTCTCAGGCAGTCCCTCGGAGCCGAGGATGACTTGCTTCCACACTAAAAATGAGTTCTGAGGTAACTGATGAGTCCAACGCGGGACCTACAGTCTCTGTCACAGGTGGGGCAGACGGTGGTTGAAGGGGCGGGTGGGTGGGGTGCTTGGGTTGACGTGCGCTCCTTCCGCTGTTTGCGCTTGGCTTCCGCTTGCTCCCGGCGAAGAGACTCGAGGTGTTCGCCGCCTTCCCGGATGCTTCTCCTCCACTTTGTGCTCTGGTCTTGGGCCAGGGATTCCCAGGTGTCGGTGGGGATGTTGCACGTTTTTCAAGGAGGCTTTGAGGGTGTCCTTGAAGCGTTTCCTCTGCCCACCTGGGACTCTCTTGCCGTGTCGGAGCTCCGAGTAGAGCGCTTGTTTTGGGAGTCTCGTATCGGGCATGCGGACGATGTGGCCCGTCCATCGGAGCTGATCGATCGTGGTCAAAGCTTCGATGCTGGGGATGTTGGCCTGAGCAAGAACACTGACGTTGGTGCGCCTATCCTGCCAATGGATTTGCAGGATCTTGCGGAGGCAGCGTTGGTGGTACCTCTCCAGTGCTTTGAGGTGCCTGCTGTACATGGTCACACACAAACAATTGGGAGAACCATATTGGTTCCAGTCAAGAAAAGGGTACAGTTAAATAGAGCAGACTGTAAAATTAATTAATACTTGTAATTTATTAATTGAGGTAAGAATCCTTATTAACAAGAAGACTGATAAATTGCTCAACATATATTCAATGCTGATGAGTAGATACCTGGGGCTATAGTTAGATTTAACACTCGACTAAGCACTTGAGTGTTCGCTGAAACTGTTCTCATTTCTTAGGCAACCTGTATCTTTTAATTCATTCTCGGGATGTGGGCGTCGCTGGCAAGGCCGGCATTTATTGCCCATCCCGAGTCACCCCCTGAGAAGGTGGTGGTGAGCCGCCTTCTTGAACCGCTGCAGTCCGTGTGGTGAAGGTGCTCCCACAGTGCTGCTGGGGAGGGAGTTCCAGGATTTTGACCCAGCGACGATGAAGGAACGGCCCGATCTGGTTCCAAGTCAGGATGGGGGTGTGTGACTCGGAGGAGAACTTGGAGGTGATGATGATGGTGGTGGTCATAGAGTCATAGGTGCCGATTTTGCCAATGGGGAGCTTTTGGAGGCGGGACTGCTGCTTGTCGGGTCGTTGTCCCGCCTCCATCGACTTCTGGCCAACCCACGCTATTTTCTCTTGATTGACTTTGTTGAGCCCGCCCAGCGGGCATAGCAGGCCAATTAAGGGGAAGCCGGTTACAGAGAATGGCAGCGTATGACGTTTCATCTGTCAAAAAATTTTGACAGATGGATTGTCATCGTTTGACAGCTCTGTGAAGCTGTCAAACACTGACATTCTCTGTAGTTTGATGAGTTCTTGTATTCAAGACCTCATCAAACCTCTTTCTTTCGCAGAAATTAGATGGTTGTTGCATTGGAGAATGCAGCAGCCATCTGTCATCTCTGCCGCGGAGGTGCGAGACTCTCCACATCCCCAACTTTTGAAGCCTGCAGGAAGAAACAAAGGTAAGTAAACTTTTTCTAACACTTTCCACTTACCTCACATACTCACCTCTCCACACTTGCACCCATCACTCACCTTCACAGCGCACTTTTGCCCCCCTCCGACCCCCGCAGACCCACTGCTCGCCTCGGTGACCCTGGCGGGGTTCGGAGCCTTCGGGAAGCCCGCACTTGTGAGGGCAAAATGGGGATAATCCTCTTATCTGCCTGTTAACTACCTGTTAACAGGCAGTTAAGTGGCTGTAATCCCCTTCCCGCCTCCAGGAGACGGGACCCGGCGCGGGTCGGCTACCCGCCTCCCGGGAAGATGGCACGGAGGCGGGTTGGGGGCGGGATGGGCACCTGCCCCCAGATTCTGTAATTTTCCCGGCTGTCCCGCCTCCAAACCCGCCTCCCCAGGGCTGGCAAGATCGCGCCCATAGAGTCATAACGGCACAGAAGGAGGCCATTCGGCCCATCGAGTCCGTGCCGGCTCTCTGCAGAGCAATCCAGTCAGTCCCATTCCCCCGCTCTATCCCCGTAGCCCTGCGAGTTTATTTCCCTCAAGTGCCTATCCAGTCTCCCCTTGAAAACATTGAGTGTCTCCGCTTCCACCACTTCCGTCGGCAGCGAGTTCCAGGTCCTCACCACTCGCTGCGTAAAAAAGTCTCCCCTCACAGGACAGGGCAGTTGTAAGAGGACTTGCCAGTAGGGAAGTCCTGTTACAACTGTACAGAACGTTGGTGAGACCACACCTGGAGTACTGCGTACAGTTTTGGTCTCCTTATTTAAGGAAGGATATACTTGCATTGGAGGCAGTTCAGAGAAGGTTCACGAGGTTGATTCCGGAGATGAAGGGTTGTCTTATGAAGAAAGGTCGAGCAGGTTGGGCCTATACTCATTGGAGTTCAGAAGAATGAGAGGTGATCTTATTGAAACATATAAGATTCTGAAGGGGGATTGGCAGGGTAGATGCAGAGAGGATGTTTCCCCTCGTGGGGGAATCTAGAACTAGGGGGCATAATTTCAGAATAAGGGGGCACCCATTTAAAACGGAGATGAGGAGGAATTTCTTCTCTCAGAGGGTCGTGAATCTTTCGAAGTCTCTACCCCAGAGAGCTGTGGAGGCTGGGTCATTGAATATATTCAAGGTGGAGATTGACAGATTTTTGAACGATAAGGGAGTGAAGGGTTATGGGGAGCGGGCAGGGAAGTGGAGTTGAGGCCAAGATCAGATCAGCCATGATCTTATTGAATGGCGGAGCAGGATCGAGGGGCCGAATGGCCGACTCCTGCTCCTAGGTCTTGTGTTCTTATGTCTTATGTAGAAGGTGGCGATGGACCTTCTCCTTGAAGCGACAGCTTTAGAGTGAGACCAATTCAGAGGGTGAAGGACCATCAACATAGAAACATAGAAGATAGGAGCAGGAGTAGGCCATTCGGCCCCTCTAGCCTGCTCCGCCATTCAATGCGATCATGGCTGATCAACCAAATTCAGTACCCTGTACCTGCCTTCTCCCCATATCCCTTGATCCCTTTAGCCTTAAGAAATATATCTAACTCCTTATTGAATATATTTAATGAATTGGCCTCAACTGCCTTCTGTGGCAGAGAATTCCACAGGTTCACCACTCTCTGGGTGAAGAAATTCCTCCTCATCTCAGTCCTAAATGGCTTACCCCTTATCCTTAGACTGTGACCCCTGGTTCTGGACTCCCCGGCAATCGGGAACAGCCTTCCTGCATTTAGTCTGTCTAGTCCTGTTAGAATTTTATAAGTTTCAATGAGATCCCCTCTCATTCTTCTAAACTCTAGCGAATACAAGCCCAATCGTCCCAATCTCTCTTCATACGTCATTCCTGCCATCCCAGGTATCAGTCTGGTGAATCTTCGCTGCACTCCCTCCATGGCAAGAACATCCTTCCTCAGATAAGGCGACCGAAACTGCACACAGTACTCAAGATGTGGTCTCACCAAGGCCCTGTACAACTGCAGCAAGACATCCTTGCTCCTGTACTCGAATCCTCTCGCTACGAAGGCCAACATACCATTTGCCTTCTTAACCGCCTGCTGCACCTGCATGCTTACCTTCAGTGACTGGTGCACCAGTGTCCTCCCGAGAACAGCAACAACATGTATTCATCCAGCGCCTTTAACGTAGTAAAACGTCCCACAGTACCACGGGAGCGATTATCAAACAAAAATTGACACCGAGCCACATAAGGAGATATTAGGGACAGGTGACCAAAAGCTTTGTCAAAGAGGTCGGTTTTAAGGAGCGTCTTAAAGGAGGAGAGAGAGGCGGAGAGGTTTAGGGAGTGAATTCCAGAGCTCGGGGCCCAGGCGGCTGAAGGCGCGGCCGCCAATGGTGGAGCGATGGAAATCGGGGGATGAGCGAGAGGCCAGAAATAAGAAGTCAGGTGTGGGCCCAGGTCGGGTAAGGACGGCAGGTTTCCTTCCCTGAAGGGACATTAGTGAACCAGTTGGGTTTTTGTGACAATCCGACACCTTCACAGTTTCCTAGCTGATAAGGGAATTAAGGGTTATGGGGAGCGGGCAGGGGAGTGGACGTGAGTCTAGGTTCGGATCAGCCATGATCCTATTGAATGGCGGAGCAGGCCCGAGGGGTCGTATGGCCGACTCCTGCTCCTACTTCTTATGTTCTTATGTTCACGGTCACTTTATGTGGTGCCAGACCACGAATTACCGGATGTTTTTACTTTAATTTCAAAGCGTTGGTGGGATTTGAACTCAGGCAACTCTGGGCTGCAGGTAACAGTGTCAAAACCATGGGCTTCTCACGTGATGTCAACGCACGCAAGCGTTCCAGCACCCATCATTGGATAAATGTGAGAAGTCGCACAACACCAGGTTATAGTCCAACAGCTTCATTTGAAATCACAAGCTTTCGGAGCGCTGCTCCTTCGTCAGGTGAAGTGAAGAGATGCATATAGGCACAGCGTATATAGTCAGAGAACACAGCCAGGTGACTACAGTTAATCTTTCCAACTGCCCTTTATCACACCTCGGCAGAGAGATAATCACGGCAATCAAAGGTGTGGATGGTGTCCAAACAGGTCAGTCAGGAAAACATTCCATCAAAGACAATGAGGTGGGGTCACAAGGGGTCAATGTGGCAGATGCTGGGGTCTGGATGGAAAACAAAAAACTTTTTTTGCTGGAAATCACAGCAGGTCCGGCCGCATCTGTGTAGAGAGAACAAGCCAACGACGACTCGAGTCTGGATGACTCTACGTCAGGTGGGGTTACATGTAGCGTGACAGGAACCCAAGATCCCGGTTGAGGCCGTCCTCATGGGTGCGGAAAGATTAACTGTAATCACCTGGCTGTGTTCTCTGACTATATATGCTGTGCCTATATGCATCTCTTCACTTCACCTGACGAAGGAGCAGCGCTCCGAAAGCGTGTGATTTCAAATAAAGCTGTTGGACTATAACCTGGTGTTGTGCGACTTCTCACATTTGTCCACCCCAGTCCAACACCGGCATCTCCACATCATCTTTGGATAGTTAGCTCATTTTCCACAAACTAGCCCCCCCCGCGGTGTACTGAGGTCAACTTCAACTACTCCTACAGTTGCCCCGACGGAGATGACTTACTTCATAAAACAAGAATGCCGTGGCTACAAGAGCAGGTCAGAGGCTGGGTATTCTGCGGTGAGTGTCTCACCTCCTGACTTTCCAAAGCCTTTCCACCATCTACAAGGCACGAGTCCGGAGTGTGATGGAATACTCTCCACTTGCCTGGATGAGTGCAGCTCCAACAACACTCAAGAAGCTGGACACCATCCAGGACAAAGCAGCCCGCTTGATCGGCACCCCATCCACCACCTTAAACATTCACTCCCTCCACCACCGGCGTACCGTGGCTGCAGTGTGTACCATCTACAAGATGCACTGCAGCAACTCGCCAAGGCTTCTTCGGCAGCACCTCCCAATCAACAACAACAACTTGTATTTATATAGCGCCTTTAACGTAGTAAAACGTCCCAAGGGGCTGCACAGGAGTATTTTAAGACAAAAAGTTGACATCGGGATAAATCAGGGCAGGTGACCAAAAGCTTGGTCAAAGAGGCAGGTTTTAAGGAGCGTCTTAAAGGAGGAAAGAGAGGCGGAGAGGTTTAGGCAGGGAATTCCAGAGCTTAGGGCCCAGGCAACAGAAGGCACGGCCACTGACATGAATCTTGTCATTCATGTATGAAGTAATACTGGGCGGCCTGCTGGTGGCGCTGTCCAGGGAGAGTATAAATACTCGGACATGGGCCCAGCTTGCTTAGGACATTCCTCAACAGGAACTAGTGAAGGACACAACTCGATCTCCATGTTCAAAAACAGTTGATTAAAGCTTTGTTTAACGCTTAGACCAAGTGCCTAGTAGTTTTCGTACGTCAGCCACCAAAGGTTGAATGATTATAATCAGGGATGCTCAAGAGGGCAGAATTAGAGGAGCGCAGATATCTCGGGGGGTTTGTGGGGCTGAAGGAGATTACAGAGATAGGGAGGGGCGAGGGCCATGGAGGGATTTGAAAACAAGAATGAGAATTTTGAAATCGAGGCGCTGCTTAACCGGGAGCCAATGTAGGTTAGTGAGCACAGGGGGTGATGGGCGAACGGGACTCGGTGCGAGTTAGGACACGGGACCTCTACCACCTAGAAGGACAAGGGCAGCAGGCGCACGGGAACACCACCACCTCTGAGTTCCCCTCCCAAGTCACACACACCATCCCGACTTGGACATATATTTCCTTCATCGGCGCTGGGCCCAAAATCCTGGGACTCCCTTCAGTACCTTCCCCACATGGGACAGCAGTGGTTGAAGAAGACGGAGGCCCACCACCGCCTTCTCAAAGGGGCAACTGGGAGACGGGCAATAACTGCATGCCTTGCCCGCATCCCCGTGAACGAGTTTTGAGAAATTACTTGGCAACGGGATTGGAAGCAGCTTGTTGCCGTGGAGAATATATAAAATATAAGGTATTGGTGAGACCGCACCTGGAATACTGCATACAGTTTTGGTGTCCATACTTAAGAAAAGACATACTTGCTCTCGAGGCAGTACAAAGAAGGTTCACTCGGTTAATCCCCGGGATGAGGGGGTGGACATACGAGGAGAGGTTGAGTAGATTGGGACTCTACTCATTGGAGTTCAGAAGAGTGAGAGGCGATCTTATTGAAACATATAAGATTGTGAAGGGGCTTGATCGGGTGGAGGCGGGGAGGATGTTCCCAAGGATGGGTGAAACTAGAACTAGGGGGCATAGTCTTAGAATAAGGGGCTGCTCTTTCAAAACTGAGATGGGGAGAAACTTCTTCACTCAGAGGGTAGTAGGTCTGTGGAATTTGCTGCCCCAGGAAGCTGTGGAAGCTACATCATTAAATAAATTTAAAACAGAAATAGACAGTTTCCTAGAAGTAAAGGGAATTAGGGGTTACGGGGAGCGGGCAGGAAATTGGACATGAGGCTGAGTTCGGATCGGTCGAGGCCCTGTGGGTGGCGTAGCGGGCCCAGGGGCTGAGTGGCCGGGTCCTGCTCCTAATTCTTGTGTTCTTCAGATTTGAGGTTAGGATCAGATCAGCCATGATCTTATTGAATGGCGGAGCAGGCTCGAGGGGCCGATTGGCCTACTCCTGCTCCTATTTCTTATGTTCTTATGTAATCCCCGGGCCCTGCAAGAGTTAATCCGATATCCTTTGCAATCAAGGGGAGCAGCTCCCATCAAAGGTACAAAGCGCGATAATTTCAGAAGTGCTATTATTTTCTGTGAGTTCACAATACAACTTGCAATTTCTACAGCTGATGAGCCCAGCGGGTTACACATTGTGTCGGTGGCGCAGGGTGCTGACATGACACGATTCTTTCCTTCCATCCATCATCGCTCTGCTCCCTATCGATTTCTGGGATGTTTTCCTTCACTTCATACCTCTCGCTCCCTTTGCACTGTCAGCTCGCAGTCCTTTTGTTATTCTATTCTGCTGAACAGCGACCTTTAGTAAACCGCACAGGGCTCCCCCCCGCCCCCGCGCCGACAGGCTCGTCGAAATATATTCAGGGAGCGTCAGACAATCACGGGAGATCAGTGCAACGGGACATGAGATTATCCCGAGCCTTTATCGAGGAGCCTTCACAATGCTGAACGTGTCACATCACATCACATCAAGGATATCTGTAAACAGGGGTCTCTCAGTCCCCCTCTCTCTCAGGGAGATATCTGTACACTGACTGGTGTCTCTCAGTCCCTCTCTCTCAGGGAGATATCTGTACACTGACTGGTGTCACTCAGTCCCCTCTCCCTCAGGGAGATATCTGTACACTGACTGGTGTCACTTAGTCCCCTCTCCCTCAGGGAGATATCTGTACACTGACTGGTGTCACTTAGTCCCCTCTCCCTCAGGGAGATATCTGTACACTGACTGCTGTCTCTCAGACCCTCTCTCTCAGGGACATATCTGTACACTGGCTGGTGTCACTTAGTCCCCTCTCCCTCAGGGAGATATCTGTACACTGACTGGTGTCACTTAGTCCCCTCTCCCTCAGGGAGATATCTGTACATTGACTGGTGTCTCTCAGAGCCTCTCTCTCGGGAAGATATCTGTACACTGACTGGTGTCTCTCAGTCCCTCTCCCTCAGGGAGATATCTGTACACTGACTGCTGTCTCTCAGACCCTCTCTCTCAGGGACATATCTGTACACTGGCTGGTGTCACTTAGTCCCCTCTCCCTCAGGGAGATATCTGTACACTGGCTGGTGTCACTTAGTCCCCTCTCCCTCAGGGAGATATCTGTACACTGACTGGTGTCTCTCAGTCCCTCTCTCCCTCGGGGAGATATCTGTACACCGACTGGTGTCTCTCAGTCCCTCTCTCTCAGGGTGATATCTGTACACTGACTGGTGTCTCTCAGTCCCCTCTCCCTCAGGGAGATATCTGTATACTGACTGGTGTCTCTCAGTCCCCTCTCTCTCAGGGAGATATCTGTACACTGACTGGTGTCTCTCAGTCCACTCCCTCAGGGAGATATCTGTACACTGACTGGTGTCTCTCAGTCCCTCTCCCTCAGGGAGATATCTGTACACTGACTGGTCTCTCAGTCCCCCTCTCTCAGGGAGATATCTGTACAGGGACTGGTGTCTCTCAGTCCCTCTCCCTCTCTCGGTGAGATATCTGTACACTGACTGGTATCTCTCAGTCCCTCTCTCTCAGGGAGATATCTTTACACTGACTGGTTTCTCTCAGTCCCTCTCCCTCAGGGAGATATCTGTACACTGACTGGTGTCTCCCAGTCCCTCTCCCTCAGGCAGATATCTATACACTGACTGGTGTCTCTCAGTCCCTCTCTCTCAGGGGGATATCTGTACAATGACTGGTGTCTCTCAGTCCCTCTCCCTCAGGGAGATATCTGTACACTGACTGGTGCCTCTCAGTCTCCTCTCTCTCAGGGTGATATCTGTACACTGACTGGTGTCTCTCAGTCCCTCTCCCTCAGGGAGATATCTGTATACTGACTGGTGTCTCTCAGGCCCCTCTCTCTCAGGGAGATATCTGTACATTGATTGGTGTATCTCAGTCCCCTCTCTCTCATGGAGATATCTGTACGTTGACTGGTGTCTCTCAGTCCCCTCTCCCTCAGGGTGATATCTGTACACTGACTGGTGTCTCTCAGTCCCTTCTCCCTCAGGGAGATATCTGTACACTGACTGGGGTCTCTCAGTCCCTCTCCCTCTCTCAGGGAGATCTCTGTACACTGACTGGTGTCTCTCAGTCCATCTCCCTCAGGGAGATATCTGTGCACTGACTGGTGTCTCCCAGTCCCCACTCCCTCAGGGAGATATTTGTACACTGACTGGGGTCTCTCAGTCTCCACTCCCTCGGGGAGATATCTGTACACTGACTAGTGTCTCCCTGTCCCCCCCTCCCTAGGGGAGATATCTGTACACTCACTGGGGTCTCTCAGTCCCTCTCCCTCTCTCAGGGAGATATCTGTACACTGACTGGTGTCTCCCAGTCCCCACTCCCTCAGGGAGATATTTGTACACTCACTGGCGTCTCTCAGTCCCCTCTCCCTCGGGTAGATATCTGTACACTGACTGGTGTCTCTCAGTCCCCCCCTCACTCGGGGAGATATCTGTACACTGACTGGTGTCTCTCAGTCCCCCCCTCCCTCGGGGAGATATCTGTACACTGACTGGTGTCTCTCAGTCCCCTCTCTCTCAGGGAGATATCTATACACTGACTGGTGTCTCCCAGTCCCCTCTCCCTCAGGGAGATATCTGTACACTGACTGGTGTCTCTCAGTCCATCAACTTCGACGGGATATCTGTACATTGACTGGTGTCTCTCAGTCCCTCTCTCTCAGGGAGATATCTGTACACTGACTGGTGTCTCTCAGTCCCTCTCCCCCAGGGAGATATCTGTACACTGACTGGTGTCTCTCAGTCCCTCTCTCTCAGGGAGATATCTGTACACTGACTGGTGTCTCTCAGTCCCTCTCTCTCAGGGAGATATCTGTACATTGACTGGTGTCTCTCAGTCCCTCTCTCTCAGGGAGATATCTGTACATTGACTGGTGTCTCTCAGTCCCCTCTCCCTCAAGGAGATATCTGTGCACTGACTGGTGTCTCTCTCAGTCCCTCTCCCGCAGGGAGATATCTGTACTCTGACTGGTGTCTCTCAGTCCCTCTCTCTTAGGGTGATATTTGTACACTGACTGGGGTCTCTCAGTCTCCACTCCCTCGGGGAGATATCTATACACTGACTGGTGTCTCTCAGTCCCTCTCTCTCAGGGAGATATCTGTACACTGACTGGTGTCTCTCAGTCCCTCTCTCTCAGGGAGATATCTGTACATTGACTGGTGTCTCTCAGTCCCTCTCTCTCAGGGAGATATCTGTACATTGACTGGTGTCTCTCAGTCCCCTCTCCCTCAAGGAGATATCTGTACACTGACTGGTGTCTCTCTCAGTCCCTCTCCCGCAGGGAGATATCTGTACTCTGACTGGTGTCTCTCAGTCCCTCTCTCTTAGGGTGATATCTGTACACTGACTGGTGTCTCTCAGTCACACTCTCTCAGGGAGATATCTGTACACTGACTGGTCTCTCTCAGTCCCCTCTCTCTCAGGGAGATATCTGTACACTGACTGGTGTCTCTCAGTCCCTCTCCCTCAGGGCGATATTCGTACACTGACTGGTGTCTCTCAGTCAACTCTCTCTCGGGGAGATATCTGTACACTGACTGGTGTCTCTCAGTTCCTCTCCCTCAGGGAGATATCTATATACTGATTGGTTTCTCTCAGTCCCACTCTCTCAGGGTGATATCTGTACACTGACTGGTGTCTCTCAGTCCCCTCTCTCTCAGGGAGATATCTGTATACTGACTGCTGTCTCTCAGTCCCTCTCCATCGGGGAGATATCTGTACACTGACTGGTGTCTCTCAGTCCCCTCTCTCTCAGGGAGATATCTGTACACTGACTGGTGTCTCTCAGTCCCCTCTCTCTCAGGGAGATATCTGTACACTGACTGGTATCTCTCAGTCCCTCTCTCTCAGGGAGATATCTGTACACTGACTGGTGTCTCTCAGTCCCTCTCTCTCAGGGAGATATCTGTACACTGACTGGTGTCTCGCAGTCCCCCTCTCTCGGGGAGATATCTGTACACTGACTGGTGTCTCTCAGCCCCCCTCTCTCAGGGAGATATCTGTACACTGTACATAGGAACATAGAAACAGGAGGACGCCTTTCAGCCCCTCGATCCTGTTCCGCCATTCAAAGAGATCATGGCTGATCTGCGCTCTAACACCATCTACCCGCCATTGGCCCATATCCCTGAATACCTGTGGTTAGCAAAAAGCTGTCAGGGTTGAAGAATGGGTCCCACAGTAAAAGAGACATAAGAACATAAGAAATAGGAGCAGGAGTAGGCCATTCGGCCCTTCGAGCCTGCTCCGCCATTCAATGAGATCATGGCTGATCTTCTACCTCAACTCCATTCACCGGCCCTATCGCCATATCCCTTGATGCCCTTACTTGTCAGAAATCTATCGACTTCTGTTTTGAATATACCCAATGACTGAGCCTCCACAGCCCTCTGGGGTAGAGAATTCCAAAGATTCACCACCCTCTGTGTGAAGACATTTCTTCTCATCTCAGTCCTGAATGGCCTACCCTTTATCCTGAGGCTGTGGCCCCTGGTTCTAGACTCCCCAGCCAAGGGAAACATTCTCCCAGCATCCATCCTATCAAGCCCTGTAATAATTTTGTATGCTTCAATGTGATCCCCTCTCATTCTTCTGAATTCAAGAGAATACAGGCCTAGTTTACTCAATCTCTTCTCATACGACAGTCCCGCCATCCCAGGAATCAATCTTGTGAACCTTTGTTGCACTCCCTCTATGGCAAGTATATCCTTCCTTACGTAAGGAGACCAAAATTGTACACAGTACTCCAGGTGTGGTCTCACCAAGGCCCTATATAATTGGAGTAAGACTTCTTTACTCCTGTACTCAAATCCTCTTGTAATGAAGGCCAGCATACTATTTGCCTTCCTAATGGCTTGCTGCACCTGCGCATTCACTTTCAGTGACTCATGTACAAGGACACCCAGGTCCCTTTGAGCATCTGCATTCCCCAATCTTTCACCATTTAGGAAATACTCTGCCTTTCTGTTTTTCTACCTATGTGGATAACTTCACATTTATCCACATTATATTCCATCTGCCATGTTCTCGCCCACTCACTGAGCATGTCGAGATCCCCTTGAAGCCTCTTCACATCCTCTTCACAATCCTGACACTGACACCTAGCTTTGTATCATCAGCAAATTTGGAAATGTTACATTTAGTCCCCTCATCCAAATCATTGATATAGATTGTGAATAGTTGGGGCCAAGCACCGATCCTTGTGGTACCCCACTAGTCACAGCCTGCCATCCTGAAAAAGACCCGTTTATCCCTACTCTTTTTTTTCTGTCTGTTAACCAATGCTAGTATATTACCCCCAATTCCATGTGCCCTAATTTTGTTCACCAACCTCTTGTGTGGGACCTTATCGAAGGCCTTCTGAAAATCCAGATACACCACATCTACCGGTTCCCCTTTGTCTACTCCACTAGTTACATCCTCAAAGAACTCCAATAGGTTTGTCAAACAGGATTTCCCTTTCATAAATCCATGTTGACTCTGCCCAATCTTACTATTAGTTTCTAAGTGCCCAGTTATTGCATCCTTTATAATAGATTCCAGCATTTTCCCAACTACTGATGTGAGGCTAACGGGTCTGTAGTTCCCCATTTTCTCTCTCCCTCCTTTCTTAAATAGCGGGGTTACATTTGCTATCCTCCAATCTGCAGGAACCGTTCCAGAATCTATAGAATTTTGGAAGATGACAACCAATGCGTCCACTATCCCAATGGCCACCTCTTTCAAAACCCTAGGATGTAGGTCATCCGGTCCTTGGGATTTATCGACTTTTAGTCCCATTAATTTTGCTAGTACTGTTTTTTTACTAATAATAATTTCTTTAAGTTCCTCATTCTCACCACACCCTTGGTTTTCTCGTATTTCTGGGAGGTTTTTTGTGTCTTCCTCCATGAAGACAGAAACAAAGTATTTATTTAATTTCTCTGCCATTTCCTCATTCCCCATTATAAATTCTCCCGTCTCTGACTGTAAAGGACCTACATTTACCTTCGCCAGTCTTTTCCTTTTCACTTACCTATAGAAGCTTTTACAATCCGTTTTTATATTTTTCACTAGTTTGTGCTCATATTCCATTTTCCCTTTCTTTATCAATTTCTTGGTCCCCCTTTGCTGATTTCTAAAAAGATCCCAATCCTTAGGCTGACTGCTTTTTCTGGCAACTTTATAAGCTTCCTCCTTTGACTTAATACTAGCTTTAATTTCTTTTGTTAGCCATGGTTGGATCACTTTTCCTTTTGGGTTTTTATGCCCTAGAGGAATATATGTTTGTTGCAAATGATGCATTATTTCCTTGAATGTTAGCCATTGTATGTCCACCTTCATACCTTTTAGTGCAGTCTCCCAATCTACCATGGCCAACTTGTCCCTCATACCCTTGTAGTTTCCTCTGTTTAGATTGAAGACCTTAGTTTCAGATTGGACTACATCACTCTCAAACTTAATATAAAATTCAATCATATTATGATCACTTGTCCCTAAAGGCCCCTTTACCACAAGATTATTGATTAGCCCTTTCTCATTACATAGTACCAGATCCAGAATAGCCTGTTCCCTGGTTGGTTCCTCCACATACTGATCCAGGAAACCATCTCGCATGTATTTCAAGAATTCGTCCTCCACACCATTAGTGGTAATTTGATTTGCCCAGTCAATATGTAGATTAAAGTCCCCCATGATTACCGTATTGCCCTTGTTACATGCACTTCCAATCTCTTGATTGACACTGTGCCCTACATTACCACTACTGTTTGGAGGCCGATACACAACTCCCACCAATGTTTTCCGCCCTTTGCTGTTTCTTAGCTCCACCCAAACTGATTCCAGTTCTACATCAGGATCTGCCAAGCCAAGATCTTTTATCTCTACCGTACCGAGCTCATCCCTTATTAACAGCGCTACGCCACCTCCTTTGCCTTTTTGTCAGTCCTTCCTAAATGTTGAGTACCCTGGAACATTCAGTTCCCAGCTTTGGTTACCCTGCAACCATGTCTCTGTAATGGCAATTACATCATACCCATTTACTTTTATAAGTGCCATTAATTCATCCACCTTGTTGCGAATGCTATGTGCATTTAGATAAAGTGCCTTCAACTTTGCCTGTTTCATATTTTTCTGCACTTTGACCCTCTTTGCTGTTGGCCTCTGTTTCTGCTCCCTACTAGTTTTGCTGACTACTTTTCTAACTTGCACTTCCAGCTTTATTTCTCTCCGTTCTGGGCCCACACTTAGGTTCCCAGCCCCCTGACAGACATTAAACACCACTGCAAAACATCTGCAAGGAATGGTGCTCAAGACGGCCAGCTGTCAGCCTGGCGCATTTTGCAGCACTCTTCCTTCTGTGTCAGAGTGTCGTGGGTTCGAATCCCACTCCAGGGTTGAAGCTCATATTTGAGGCCGACACTCCCAGCGCAGTACCGAGGGAGTGCAGCGCTGTCTGAGGCGCCGTCTTTCGGCTGAGCTGTTAAACCGAGGCCCCCGTCTCTTGAAGTTCCCGCGGCCACTATTTGGAAGAAGAGCAGGGGGGGGGGGAGTTCTCCCCGGTGTCCTGGGGCCAATATTTATCGCACCGCCAACATCACCAAAAAAAAACCAGATGACCTGGTCATTATCGCATCGCTGTTTGTGGGAGCTTGCTGGGCGCAAATTAGCTGCCGCGTTTCCCACATTACAACAGTGGCCGCACTTCACAAAAAAGTACTGCATCGGCTGTGAAGCTCTTTGCCGCTGTAGAAAGGCAAGTCTTTATTTTATTCCTGAGCAGTTTTTCCCTCAAAGCGAGTCTAACGTTCGGTACAAGGAGCTCGATAAATCACAGCTTGACTTCTTGCCCTTGCTTATCGACAAGCGGCTATCTCAGCCCACTCCCCGTCAAATCGGACTGTTGATGACCCCCCAAGTGACTTCTCGAGCGATCACCGCTCCTGACTCTTTGGCCTCGATATTAACCCTGCCCCCGTGACAGGCGGGGGGGGGGGGGGGAGCGGAGGGTCAAGGGTCAAGTGTCGGGGAGGGTTTAAATGCGGGGATCGCAACCCCCGACCTCATTTCTATGGCGGCGGAAAATGGAGGGGGGCGCGCGCTTTCTGTGTGTCCCGCCATGGAGAGGCGGGGAGCTTCATTACCACATTCAAATCGGGATCCCGTTGTAACTGTATCCGTTGAAATCAAATCTCGACCTGGTGCTGTTGGTTTTTAGACCTCATTATTCAACCTCTTTCTTCAGAGTCTCGTTATGTTTTTTTTCTTCCCTTCTTTACCCGCAGGTATACATGCTTAACAATTCCCTTCAGTCTCTTCATTCTCTACCGCTCCCTCTCAGTTAATCTTCTACGCAAGGCTTACTCTTGCCTCAGGCTTTTCTGTCTGCAAGGCCGTGTCTGTGAGTGATGTTGGTTTGGTGAGTAGGAACAGGAGCAGGTCGCTCAGCTCCTCGAGCCTGTTCCGCCATTCAATGAGATCACCTCTGATCTGTAGCTTAACTCCGTCCACCCGCCTTGGTTCCGTAACCCTTAATCAGCCCGCTTGATTGGCATCCCATCAACCACCATAAGTAAAGGATATACTTGCCACAGAGGGAGTGCAGCGAAGGTTCACCAGACTGATTCCTGGGATGGCAGGACTGTCATATGAGGAGAGATTGGGTCGACTAGGCCTGTATTCACTCGAGTTTAGAAGAATGAGAGGGGATCTCATTGAAAGGTATAAAATTCTGACAGGGCTAGACAGACTGGATGCAGGGAGGATGATTCCCCTGGCTGGGGGGGTCTAGAACGAGGGGTCACAGTCTCAGGATACGGGGTAGGACATTTAGGACTGAGATGAGGAGAAATTTCTTCACTCAGAGGGTGGTGAACCTGTGGAATTCTCTACCACAGAAGGCTGTGGAGGCCAAGTCACTGAATATATTTAAGAAGGAGATAGATAGATTTCTAGACACAAAAGGCATCAAGGGGTATGGGGAGAGAGCGGGAATATGGTATTGATATAGAGGATCATCCATGATCATATTGAATGGCGGAGCAGGCTCGAAGGGCTGAATGGCCTACTCCTGCTCCTATTTTTCTATGTTTCTATATAGACATTCACTCACTCCACCACCGGCGTACCGTGGCTGCAGTGTGCACCATCTACAAGATGCACTGCAGCAACTCGCCAAGGCTTCTTTGACAGCACCTCCCAAACCCGCGACCTCTTCCACCTAGAAGGACAAGGGCAGCAGGCGCATGGGAACACCACCACCTCCAAGTTCCCCTCCAAGTCACACACCATCCTGACTTGGAAATATGTCGGCCGTTCCTTCATCGTCGCTGGGTCAAAATCCTGGAACTCCCTCCCTAACAGCACTGTGGGAGCACCTTCACCACACGGACTGCAGCGGTTCAAGAAGGCGGCTCACCACCACCTTCTCAGGGGCAATTAGGGGATGGGCAATAAATGCCGGCCTTACCAGCGACGCCCACATCCCAGGAATGATTTTTTTTTAAATCCCCTTACCCAACAAAAATCTACCAATCTCAGTTTTGAAAGCTCCAATTGACCCCCAGCCTCAACAGCTTTTTGGGGGAGAGAATTCCAGATTCCCACCACCCTTTGTGTGAAGAAGTGCTTCCTGACATCACCCCTGAACGGCCTGGCTCTAATTTTAAGGTGACGCCCCCCTTGTTCTGGACTCCCCCCACCAGAGGAAATAGTTTCTCTCGATCTACCCTATCAACTCCTTTAATCAGCTTAAACACCTCGATTAGTCATTGTGTTTTGTAGATACAGACGGAGGCCATTCAGCCCATTTGGAGGGTGGGGTGAGGTGGGGGGGTGGAAATCTGGAAGAGTGGGAGGGGAGGGGCAGGAATCTGCGACCGGGCCCCCTTTCATACCTGGTTTAATGTTGGGATCTGCTACTGAGGGTGGTGGGGGGAAGGGCGGGCTATTCTTCCACCTCCCCCCACTTCCCAAACCCCCAACAATCACTTTTGGGGCGGGGTGCCGGGATTGGTGGGATGACCGGCGAAGCCAGGCGGGTGCCGTCTCCCGCCCAGGCCAGCGGGAGCAGCAGCAAGTAAAGGGCCGCCGCACCAATCAGAGACAGGCGGGAAGGCGAGTGGCGGGGTGGGTGGGAATTCAAGGAAGTGGCTGTCGCTTTCCGTCCTGCTTGCCCCCCCTCAGTCTTGATGGAGTGGCAGATCGCTGGGTTGGGTGGGGGGGGTGGGATGGGAGAGGGTGGGAGGAGGAGGGGTAGCAATGTCCCACTGGCACTGCTAAAGGTGCTGATGTCCGGACCCCAACGTTCCATAGATCCCATCCCTCGGGATTTGACGGAGATGGGGGAGGAGGGGTGGTGAGGCGGGAGGCGGGGGTTAAAGGAGGACAGTGAGCGGGATAGGGTTGCAAACAGGCCTGTGGAGATTCTATCCCATCACACAGATGGCGACAGAGTAGCAAGTCCATAATTTCTAGGCTCAGGTCTTCGTTCAATCAGATCCGGGCCCCGATCCCAGTTTTCCGAAAGGAACAGGCTGGGGGGGTGCTCTTTTCTCTGGAAAAGAGAAGGCTGAGGGGTGACCTGATAGAGGTCATTAAAATTTTGAAGGGGGTTCGATAGGGTAGACGTAGAGAAGATGTTTCCACTTGTGGGGCAGACCAGAACTAGGGGCCGTCAATATAAGAGAGTCACCAGGGGATTCAGGAGAAACAGGAACAGGCCATTCGGCCCAACCAGTCCGTGCCGGTGTTTATGCTCCACACCAGCCTCCTCCCACCCCTCTTCATCTCAGCCCATCAGCATATCCTTCAATTCCTTTCTCCCTCGTGTGTTTATCCAGCTTCCCCTTAAATGCATCTATACTCGTCGCCTCAAACACTCCCTGTGGGAGCGAGTTCCACATTCTCACCACTCTCTGGGTAAAGATGTTCCGCCTGAATTCCTTATTGGATTGAAAGAAAGCTAGTGATCATAGAAGGAACGAGAGGTTAGGAGGATTTCTCTAACCCAGAGAGTTGTCAGGACATCTAACATCTCACGAGACACAGTAGGGCAAGCAGATCCCATAATCGCTTTTAAAAAGGAAACTGGAAATTATTTGAAGAAGGAACATTTTTAAGGGACAGGGGAATGGGGCTAAGGGGATAACTCTTTCGGAGAGATAGATAGAAACACTTGCACCACCTCAGGACGTCCCAAAGCGCTTTACAGCCAATGAAGTACTTTTTGAAGTGTGGTCACTGTTGTAATGTAGGAAACGTGGCAGCCAATTTGCGCACAGCAAGCTCCCACAAACAGCAATGTGATAATGACCAGATCATCTGTTTTAGTGATGTTGGTTGAGGGATAAATATTGGCCCCAGGACACCGGGGAGAACTCCCCCCTGCTCTTCTTCCAATAGTGGCCGTGGGATCTTTTACATCCACCTGAGGGGGCAGACGGGGCCTGGGTTTAACGTCTCATCCGAAAGACGGCACCTCCGACAGTGCGGCGCTCCCTCAGTACCGCCCCTCCAACAGTGCGGCGCTCCCTCAGTACCGCCCCTCCGACAGTGCGGCGCTCCCTCAGTACTACCCCTCCGACAGTGCGGCGCTCCCTCAGTACTGCCCCTCCGACAGTGCGGCGCTCCCTCAGTACTGCCCCTCCGACAGTGCGGCGCTCCCTCAGTACTGCCCCTCCGACAGTGCGGCGCTCCCTCTGTACCGCCCCTCCGACAGTGCGGAGCTCCCTCAGTACCGCCCCTCCGACAGTGCGGCGCTCCCTCAGTACCGCCCCTCCGACAGTGCGGAGCTCCCTCAGTACTGGCACCGGGGAGCGTGGGCCTAGGATTTCGTGCTCAAGTCTCTGGAGTGGGACTGGAGCCCACGGCCTTCTGTCTCAGAATCAAGCTGTCACTTATTCCAGTTGGAGCGTGCTACCTTCAGAAGGGAAGGGGAGAAAATTGGAGCTATAATTGCTGTCTAGCCAGGTGTTTTCGTTTGAAACCTGGATTGATGCCAGAGAAAGCGTTCTGTAGGCCTTAGGCTTTGTGTTATAACCTCTTTAGGATTTGCTTAAGAAGATATCAATCGACTCCTGCTGGTGAATAATCTTAATCAGAATGAATCAGTCAGTCAGAGGGACCATCTGATTTTCCCTGCAGCCTTAGCTTATGCTGCCTGACATTGACTGATATTTAAAAATCAAAATCTAGGTCATATAATGATTTAAAAATGAGGCAGGCCTCAGCCTTGACTGTTTAAAGGGGCCCTGCTAACCTGGTAATTCTACCTTTTCTACTGGCCTAAGATCGCATATACAGAATAGCAGCGTCTGAGTTACAGGCTGGAATCTAATCGAGGGGTTCGGGGGGTTTATATATAGAATAACGGATACCCGGGAGTGAGTTACAGGCTGGAATCTAATCGAGGGGTTCGGGGGGTTTATATATAGAATAACGGATACCCGGGAGTGAGTTACAGGCTGGAATCTAATCGAGGGGTTCGGGGGGTTTATATATAGAATAACAGATACCCGGGAGTGAGTTACAGGCTGGAATCTAATCGAGGGGTTCGGGGGGTTTATATATAGAATAACGGATACCCGGGAGTGAGTTACAGGCTGGAATCTAATCGAGGGGTTCGGGGGGTTTATATATAGAATAACGGATACCCGGGAGTGAGTTACAGGCTGGAATCTAATCGAGGGGTTCGGGGGGTTTATATATAGAATAACGGATACCCGGGAGTGAGTTACAGGCTGGAATCTAATCGAGCGGTTCGGGTGGTTTATATACAGAATAACGGATACCCGGGAGTGAGTTACAGGCTGGAATCTAATCGAGGGGTTCGGGGGGTTTATATATAGAATAACGGATACCCGGGAGTGAGTTACAGGCTGAAATCTAATCGAGAGGTTCGGGGGGTTTATATATAGAATAACAGATACCCGGGAGTGCGTTACAGGCTGGAATCTAATCGAGGGGTTCGGGGTGGTTTATATATAGAATAACGGATACCCAGGAGTGCGTTACAGGCTGGAATTGTAGAATTCGCAATATATCGCGATTTTATCAATAAGGAGAAAACACAGAGTTTCGTTCAAACAGCTTTTATTTCAGCAGAATGCTGACAGGTTTAAAGTGGACACAAGCAGCCTGTAAAATGGCCGCCGCACCTCGTGACAGAACATTCTAGACTTTTCAACAGGCAGACAAGATGGCGTTCCAATAAACATTTGTGCAAGATCGATTAAGAGTCAGCACAGTGAAGATAATACACGAGACATTATGGGTTTGCAGTATACACATAAATACTGAAATCGGTCTCCCAGGTACAAAGGAAAGCCATTGTACCGAGTAATCAAGGGCCCATCCAAAAGACATTAATATGTAAAATCCCAACGACTCTACGATGAGAGAGTCGTTAGCAGGTAGTTATACAGGACACTTGGAAGCCCCAAAACCCCTCCAGGGAGAACACCGACCGATTTAACAATGGGAGAAATATTAACAGGTACTCAGACATTTACGAGTAGCCCCGAAACCCATTAAGAACGGAGATCACCCATACAAGACATTTGAGCGCCAGACCTTAAACAAAAGAATGGACATTATAGTTGGGCGGGAAACGGAAGATTTTGCACTATAATTGCAGGCTCCAAACCGTCCATCTTTCTCTTATCATCGTGGCTGCTCCTGTGTACTCGTAGTTGGGCTCGCTCCTGCTTGCCTGTTGCCTCTCTTGAAAAGGACTGTTGAACTTTCTGATCCGTTCGGATCTACCTCGTGTCGCGTAACGAAGACCTATGTTGGTAACTGGCAGCGGAACCAAAGGCCCGAGATGAGATGAGATGAGATGAGATGAGATGAGATGAGATGAGATGAGATGAGATGAGAAGAGAGGAAGACCATATCCATCGCCACGGTCAGTAAATCCCGACCGCGCCTGTAGGTCGATTAGCCAAGTTTTCCTTGCCAGGAAGACTTCTTCGAACTTGTAACGAAACATATCGCATCGATGATATAACTGGACTGTGCTCGAAAGTACCTGTTAAACCAACCAATACAGATCTTCATCACAGCAGACGTTCCAGCCTGCTAGCCGGAGCAGCAGAAGCAAGTAAACAAGTGGGACCAGGAGATCTCCTGACCGACACGTGGGTGCTGCGGTGAAAAACATCCGATCAGCTATTCGGAATTTCTCCGAGTTATCACGAGTGGTGAGCATGAGTCTCGAAATCCTACGAATCTAGTTAGGATAGATATTGATAGGGGAGGGTTTAAGGATTAAGGATATTTGTAATGTGTGCCCCTATTTACTATGTGCCGTTCGTTCCTCGTTTCCCTAAGATCGACTATATAACTGCTTGTAAGATTGTACTGTCATTAATCTGTGCTTATGACATGTATTTCATAATTTTAAGTATCATGCAATAAAGATTTTCCATTTCGTACCATTCAAACCTAGTCTACATGAGTTTCATCTCCATTACTGCTCTCGCATCTAAGTCCAGTGTCTAGAACCGTAAGGGAGAGTGATTCGAACCACTCACAGGTGTGTCTAGTGTTCCCAGACTGGCTGGAGACCAGAACAGGCAACAAGGCCTAGACCCGCACTGACATACAGGCTGCACAGAGCCGCGTGAATCTCACAGGCTGCGAGACACGCAGGGTCAGAATCCCTTACAGAAAATGGCGACCGCGGCAGGACACTGGCAGCGAGAGGGTAGTGTGTTAGACTTTGGAATGACTGTACGAAATGTTATGCAGGAAAAGATAGCAGATTATGTGTTTGGAAAGGTTAATCTAACTAAGAAATGGATAAGTGAATTGTTAGCGGACAAAAGCCCGCTAGAGGCAGCTGAAAGGTGGACAGATAGTAAAGAACATAGAAAGACACTTGAGAAAGCAGTCTGGCTTATGTGTTACAAAAGGCAGGTTCAGATTTCAAACCAGACCATTACAGCGCTAGTAGCTCGAATCAGTCATTTAGAGGGAGAAATGGATGAGAAGGTTTCTGGAGGGGAGGTGCTCATTAAAAATTTAAATGAGTTGCACCAAGAAAGCCAGGAAGTCTCCAGTCACCTTAAAACAAGGATAGATTATCTCGAGTGCCAGGTCACTGAGGCGAAGTTGAATGAGAGCAGGTTAAAGGAAAGATGTAACCGCCAAGCTGCCCAGATAAGAACTCAAGAAGAGAGCTTAACGGGGGTTAGGGCGGCATATAAGTTGTCCCTTGAGGATAAGTTTCAGGGAGCCGATCATAGCGCCTGCCAAAGGGAGATAGAGCACCTCAAAAAGGCCGTGAACAATGCGAACGGCATGGTGTGCCTTATCAATCCGTCGGCACACCAGCCGTTAGTAAGTGAGAGATTAAAAAAATCCCCACCAAGTAAAGCAGAAGAAGTAGTAGCCACTGCGCCCTCCGCGCCACCCAGCTATTCGGAAACCTGGGTTAGGGAGGAAGCAATGGAAGAAACAAAAGAGCCCCTTGAAAAAGAAGTAGGAAAGGGACAGTTGTATCCAGTAACGGGTATTAAAAGGGGCCCAAGCAGAAACGGTGGGGAAGAACCGGGGGATCTCCTCGGACAGCTGGTGTTGCCTCACAGTTCACATCAGCTGAGAGCTATGATAAATCACGTACGGAAGCTGACCGAGGCAGACGACCCTTCCGTACATTTCAGAGAAGTTGAGCAAGCCGCAGCCATTAACGGCTGCGATGATGGGGAAACAGCAAAAATGCTGCTGTTCTCATTAGACAGCTCGGTCCTTCAGTGTCTCTCAGGCGAGAGCAAGAGGGGAACCAAGAGTTATGAGGAATTAAAGAATGAGGTCCTGGAAGTGTTGGGGGCGAACGACGAAGGTCCGTTTGCTAGAGTGGGACAGACAGTGCAGATGGAGGGAGAACCCCCGAAGGTTTTTGCCGACAGGCTGTGGCCAGTATATGAGCGCAGCTGTCTAGGTGCGCCCGAGCGCGAAGATGTGGAAGGTTTAGCTTTAACTCATTGGCTTAGGTGCATAATAGCCAACAGTTTACCAGCCGTCAGAGAGCAGGCAAAAGCATGGTTTGATCCCAATGACCCCAACATTACGGAAGAGTCGGTCTTGAATCGACTCACGTTAGGTTATCGCAATATAAGGGGTATGGCAACACGTCCCCTTAAGGGAAGAGTACATGAGGTACGACCCGCAGCCCCGTATCAAAGAGAGTGGCATCAGGAGGGTAATCGCGCCCCACAGGCAAGTAATGCTTGTTACGGGTGTGGGAAGACAGGGCACTGGCGCAAGCATTGCAGGAACCCTTGGAAGGATTCCAAGGATAAAAATCCCGCGGTCCGAGCCCAGGCGCCTGTCCCGGCTAAGGAAGCCAAGGCACCCACCCCTCCCGACGACCTCGAAGCAGTGTTAGGAGCCATGCGCAAGCTGGTCTTGAATGCGCGTGGACAGGTGGCGGTCGCAACCGGCCCCGTAGGTGCCGCAGGACCGTCTAATAGTACCCAATGACTAGAGCCCACGCAGCCTGCCTACCTGTGTCCTATTAAAAGACACGCACAGGAGGGGGTCTGCGGTGAGGAGGCCAGGTTAAAAGAGCAGGCCTTGCGGGAGGAGAACGCCCGCTTAATAGGGAAAATAGATGGGCTGGAAGGGCAGCTTAGAGAGCAGGCCCTGCGGGAGGAGAACGCCCGATCAATGGGAAAGTTAGACGTGCTCAGGCTAGAAGCGCAGCTTAGTGAGATAAAAGCAGCCTACAGGGTAGCCAAAAGCCGGGAGTATGAGGATGCAAACCAGTGCAAACTGTACAAACCAGGTGCGCAAGGGAAAACTGCAGGGGTAAATCCCGCCAATGGGAAAGCACAGCCCCAGGTAGGACCACAAGGCACACAGGCAGGCATAGCAGCTTGCATCAGGGGAAGGGACATCCCGGACGATCATGCAGCGTTTTTCTGGAATTGGGGGTTAGATGAGGAAGAATTCAGGGTACCCGGGTCAGATGAGGATAGTGCAGATGAGGATAGTGATGACGACGGGTGGTTTCGGAGGAACGGTCCCTTTTACGATATGGAGGGAATGGGGGCTGTAGGTAGAGATCCACACCGGGTGGACACACGAGCTGCAGGTCCCGAAGACAGGAGGGAGGAGCTAGAGGAGGCAGGGCCAGCCGCTATGGGAGCACAGAGAGTACCGGTGTGGCTCCCAGAGATGTGGCCGCCCGCTTTGAACGTCCAGTCCTCAGGGGAGGCAGAGATCACGAGTGAAGGGCCGCCTGCTGGGCCGAGCAGGGCGGAGCCACGAACTGCCAGCCCCGAGGTTAGGGAGGCGGAGTCAGCGGAGGCGGAGCCAGCGACTGTGATGGAACCCCAGGTCATCCCGATGGAAGTCTCGGAACCCGGTCCGTCCGTCACGGAAACCCCGCCCATAGCAACTCCCCGTAGGTCAAGTAGAGAACCCCAGCCCAGGAGGATGTGGTCATGTCCCCAGACTGCCCCAAGGCGAAAATTTAAGGTTAAGATAACCCAGGTACAGACCGGCCACATCGCAGCAGTAACAGGCTGCGGCAGATCAGAGGGAAGGGTCAGTGCCCTCCCACCGTCGGGAAGAGCTCGCAGCAGCCTTCTCAGAATTTAAAGGGGCCGCCCTGAGAACGGGCGGCACTGTATAGTAAGTAGTGATAAGTTTTAAGTTTATAGTTCAAGGTTAAGTTTTAAGTTAATATTTCAAGGTTAAGTTTATAGCTTTATTAAGGTTAAGTTTGTAGTGTTTTTAACAGAAAACGATAAAATGATGGGAGCTTTAAAGATAGGTTTAGTTGAAGTTTATTCAGCGAATGTTGAAGTTTACGTGAGGCGAGGTCAGGGGACCCGCTCACCCTTCACAAAAGCCAGAGACTCTTGCGAGGCTGGCTACCTCATTCTATCTGATCACAGGAACCAAGGAAAGATGGAACGAATTCTAGTATTGCTCGCGGCAATCGGATGTGGATTGGCCTATCGAGGCCGCACCAAGGATGTCGTGGTGTTTGGATGTTCCGGGGACACGGCCCCCATCGCGGTGGATGGGACCGGAAGACGGGAGGCAGAGGAGACCAGCACCTATTTCCATAAGGGAAGGTGGCCAGGATGGCTGGGAACGAACTCAACGGAGTATTCTAGCACATCGGGGTTTGCCTACAAAGAGACTTCTTTACTGTGCCCCAAAGTAAGGATCATCGCACCCAGGATCAGCGTCACCGTCGGCAAACGGATTTGTTTGACTTGTAGTGGGAAGGTCCCATTGAGCCGATGGTGGTGGCTGCGAAAGCTGAGCAAAACTATGAGGAACTCTTCGGTCGAGTGGGAACGACTGGGTAATAATACCCATCGGACAATTACGGGGACAGACGGACAAGTGAAAGTCTGTTGGGACAAATGGTGGGAACCGGATGAGGGAATTTATGTATGTATGTGGGGGTCAAAGTACGTTTGCCCCAAAGGCATCTCCATATTTTTTATTAATCAATGGCAGGATAACGGACAGGGGATGAGGTGGGATGCGAGCACCAGGGGGTGTGGAGCCCCATTCTCCCCGATCCCAGTAAATGCCACTGAACTCATTACGCGCCCAAGCAAAGCCCCGCCCACGATTCCGGTGGTTCTAGCTGAGGAAGAAGGGTGCCCTAAAACCAGTAAGGGACCCGGGAATGGTTTGGTACTGGTCCCCACAGACCAGATACTATTTCAAGGGGTACATTACGCGGTGGCCTCGGTGATTTTAAATCTCACCGAGGTGCGGTTACCAGAGTGGTGCCCCAAAAAGACGGAACAGTTGTATCAGGTCCTGTTGACCAAGATGTTCAGACAATTTTACGAATTCGATTTCGCGGAAATTGATAAAACAAGTTTGTACACCACACCACAGGAAGTTTTGGATCAAGTAGGGAGGCAAAGAAGGGGTTTGGTGAACGATGCGTTCACTGCTTTTAACACAGGTACATCTGTGGTCAACGCTCTAGACAGTGTGGAGCTGCAGACCCAGATTAATGGTTTAAAGACACAATTAAAAGACATTCTAACAGATGAGAATAAAGTGGTAGGGTCGGGTCTACACGAGGACCAAGCCATGACCCTCCATTTAAAGGAAATTATAGCAGAGTTGGAGAAACATGCAAAGACGGTAAATGCCCTGATTAGGGAAGATCGGAATGCATCCGATCAAGCTGCGCAGAACGAGGTGTGCGTGCTTTACGGGGCGTGGTTACTGGGCGAGGGCCGCAGTAATTTGGAGGATTTAAAACAAGGTTTGGTTCCGTCCTGGATAAGTAACAAACACCTGCGGGCGCTCCACCCTTTTCAGAACGCATTAAGCCCGTGCCAGCTCAGGCTAGCTTCAGAAGCATACCCAGTCCCCGTGGACTGTGGACGATCAAACCATACCATCATGGGTATAGTTTTACGTATGCCGGTTTTGGGCGACACAGCAAAGCCCGCCCCGGTATATCGGGTAGAGAACATTGGTGTCATTCAGGGGGGAGCCCACATTCGTTATGCAGCGGTTCCACCTTACGTCATCCGCTGGGAGCAAACGATGACAGGTACAGATCTCTCTGGTTGTCGTGGCAGGGGAGCACACATAATACTGTGCCCCCAGCACTTGAATGCCTTTTTAACACCACAGTGCGGGTTCAGAACGACTGGCGCCAAGTCCATGAATTGCACCATGGAGGCAATGGCACAAGATCATGTGCCTCCGCAGGTAGCATACATCGGGGGTGGAGCATATTGTGTTACCACTGCAGCGCAACACTACCAGCATGGAAACCGTAGCCGGTGTCCGGTGAGTGACAGCAGTTTCTGTTTTAAACCCAGGGCGGAAGTTCAAGTAGCACAACAGCGAATTATCCCAATCCCTGAACCATCCACTGTTCATCTCACAGTAAAAGAGAATTTCACCGACTTGCAGCGATTCGTCGCGCATTTTGGATACCTCATTCCCCCTCTCCCTGAACACCTCACCAAGCTTTTGAAAGCCGTCGCGGTATCACAGAAACATTTTTATACATTAGAGCAGAAAACTGTCGAAATAGGAACAGACATTCTGGATATAGTAGTTCCACCGTGGTGGAATCTGTTCACCAATATTGAAGTACCTTCATGGATCAGAATAGCCTCCCACATTTTAGTCGTATGCCAAGTGTTTATCGTAGTGTACCTATTGGTTGTACATTGTAAAAGAGACAAACGCCTCACCAAGCATGAAAACACGGGAGAGTGGCGAGAACGTTACGTGCGCGTGCACGATGAGAGCACCGTGTAATCGGAAAATGGCGTCACTCCCGCTCGCCACGTGCGCCGCGGAAGCTTGTACTCGATCATGATTTTCAGAGATTGTAAATACGTTGGTAACTCGACATGTTTTAAGAGTTGGTGTTGATTATTTTGGTGATGGTGTTACAGTTAAAAATGATTGTTTGGTTTGGGTTTTGTTTTTCCTTTCCCTGAATAAAAGATGAATATACAGGTGATACGAGAGGCATCGGCCTGGTTACGCCGGGAAGGAAAACAAGTGGTGTAAGTTTAAGGGCAAATAATGCCTACGGTGATATAAAATGTAATTTTCTTGGGAAATGAGGACGACACAGAGACCCTAGCTAAATTAAAATTATGGGATTAATTTACTGGATTCGGAGAGAAATCGAGATAATATTGCTCACCACTATGATTTTTGATACGATAAGCGGAGTTATTCGCATCAACAGGAGGGACTGTAGAATTCGCAATATATCGCGATTTTATTAATAAGGAGAAAACACAAAGTTTCGTTCAAACAGCTTTTATTTCAGTAGAATGCTGGCAGGTTTAAAGTGGACACAAGCAGCCTGTAAAATGGCTGCCGCACCTCGTGACAGAACATTCTAGACTTTTCAACAGGCAGACAAGATGGCGTTCCAATAAACATTTGTGCAAGATCGATTAAGATTCAGCACAGTGAAGATAATACACGAGACATTATGGGTTTGCAGTATACACATAGATACTGAAATCGGTCTCCCAGGTACAAAGGAAAGCCATTGTACCGAGTAATCAAGGGCCCATCCAAAAGACATTAATATGTAAAATCCCAACGACTCTACGATGAGAGAGCCGTTAGCAGGTAGTTATACAGGACACTTGGAAGCCCCAAACCCCTCCAGGGAGAACACCGACCGATTTAACAATGGGAGAAATATTAACAGGTACTCAGACATTTACGAGTAGCCCCGAAACCCATTAAGAACGGAGATCACCCATACAAGACATTTGAGCGCCAAACCCTAAACAAAAGAATGGACATTATAGTTGGGCGGGAAACGGAAGATTTTGCACTATAATTGCAGGCTCCAAACCGTCCATTCTCTCTCTTGCTCTTGCTGCTCTTATCATCGTGGCTGCTCCTGTGTACTCGTAGTTGGGCTCGCTCCTGCTTGCCTGTTGCCTCTTCTGAAAAGACTGTTGAACTTTCTGATCCGTTCGGATCTACCTCGTGTCGCGTAACGAAGACCTATATTGGTAACCGGTATCGGAACCAAAAGGCCCGAGAAGAGATGAGATGAGATGAGATGAGAAGAGAAGAAGACCATATCCATCGCCACGGTCAGTAAATCCCGACCGCGCCTGTAGGTCGATTAGCCAAGTTTTCCTCGCCAGGAAGACTTCTTCGAACTTGCAAGGAAACATATCGTATCGATGATATTGACAACTGTGCTCGAAAAGTACCTGTTAAACCAACCAATATAGATCTTCATCACAGCAGACGTTCCAGCCTGCTAGCCGGAGCAGCAGAAGTAAGTAAACAAGTGGGACCAGGAGATCTCCTGACCGACACGTGGGTGCTGCGGTGAAAAACATCCGATCAGCTATTCGGAATTTCTCCGAGTTATCACGAGTGGTGAGCATGAGTCTCGAGATCCTACGAATCTAGTTTAGGATAGATATTGATAGGGGAGGGTTTAAGGATTAAGGATATTTGTAATGTGTGCCCCTATTTACTTTGTGCCGTTCGTTCCTCGTTTCCCTAAGATCGACTATATAACTGTTTGTAAGATTGTACTGTCATTAATCTGTGCTTATGACATGTATTTCATAATCTTAAGTATCATGCAATAAAGATTTTCCATTTCGTACCATTCAAACCAAGTCTACATGAGTTTCATCTCCATTACTGCTCTCGCATCTAAGTCCAGTGTCTAGAACCGTAAGGGAGAGTGATTCGAACCACTCACAGGTGTGTCTAGTGTTCCCAGACTGGCTGGAGACCAGAACAGGCAACAAGGCATGGACCCGCACTGACATACAGGCTGCACAGAGCCGCGTGAATCTCACAGGCTGCGAGACACGCAGGGTCAGAATCCCTTACAAAGTGGTTCCACATAAACCAATGCAAACTGTACCAGCCAGGTGCGCAAGGGAAAACTACAGGGGTAAATCCCGCCAACGGGAAAGCACAGCCCCAGGTAGGACCACAAGGCACACAGGCAGGCATAGCAGCTTGCATCAGGGGAAGGGACATCCCGGACGATCATGCAGCGTTTTTCTGGAATTGGGGGTTAGATGAGGAAGAATTCAGGGTACCCGGGTCAGATGAGGATAGTGCAGATGAGAATAGTGATGACGACGGGTGGTTTCTGAGGAACGGTCTGGAGGGAATGGGGGCTGTAGGTAGAGATCCACACAGGGTGGACACACGAGCTGCAGGTCCCGAAGACAGGAGGGAGGAGCTAGAGGAGGCAGGGCCAGCCGCTATGGGAGCACAGAGAGTACCGGTGTGGCTCCCAGAGATGTGGCCGCCCGCTTTGAACGCCCCGTCCTTGGGGGAGGCAGAGATCACGAGTGAAGGGCCGCCTGCTGGACCGAGCAGGGCGGAGCCACAAACTGCAAGCCCCGAGGTTAGGGAGGCGGAGTCAGCGGAGGCGGAGCCAGCGACTGTGGTGGAACCCCAGGTCATCCCGATGGAAGTCTCGGAACCCGGTCCGTCCATCACGGAACCCCCGCCCATAGCAACTCCCCGTAGGTCAAGTAGAGAACCCCAGCCCAGGAGGATGTGGTCATGTCCCCAGACTGCCCCAAGGCGTAAATTTAAGGTTAAGATAACCCAGATACAGGCCGGCCACATCGCAGCAGCAACAGGCTGCGGCAGATCAGAGGGAAGGGTCAGTGCCCTCCCACCGTCGGGAAGAGCTCGCAGCAGCCTTCTCAGAATTTAAAGGGGCCGCCCTGAGAACGGGCGGCACTGTATAGTAATAAGTTTTAAGTCTTAAGTTTATAGTTCAAGGTTAAGTTTATAGTTTTATGATAAGGTTAAGATTGTAGTGTTTTTAACAGAAAATGATAAAATGATGGGAGCTTTAAAGATAGGTTTAGTTAAAGTTTATTCAGCGAACGTTGAAGTTTACGTGAGGCGAGGTCAGGGGACCCGCTCACCCTTCACAAAAGCCAGAGACTCTTGCGAGGCTGGCTACCTCATTCTATCTGATCACAGGAACCAAGGAAGGATGGAACGAATTCTAGTATTGCTCGCGGCAATCGGATGTGGATTGGCCTATCGAGGCCGCACCAAGGATGTCGTGGTGTTTGGATGTTCCGGGGACACGGCCCCCATCGCGGTGGATGGGACCGGAAGACGGGAGGCAGAGGGGGCCAGCACCTATTTCCATAAGGGAAGGTGGCCAGGATGGCTGGGAACGAACTCAACAGAGTATTCTAGCACATCGGGGTTTGCCTACAAAGAGACTTCTTTACTGTGCCCCAAAGTAAGGATCATCGCACCCAGGATCAGCGTCACCGTCGGCAAACGGATTTGTTTGACTTGTAGTGGGAAGGTCCCATTGAGCCGATGGTGGTGGCTGCGAAAGCTGAGCAAAACTATGAGGAACTCTTCGGTCGAGTGGGAACGACTGGGTAATAATACCCATCGGACAATTACGGGGACAGACGGACAAGTGAAAGTCTGTTGGGACAAATGGTGGGAACCGGATGAGGGAATTTATGTATGTATGTGGGGGTCAAAGTACGTTTGCCCCAAAGGCATCTCCATATTTTTCATTAATCAATGGCAGGATAACGGACAGGGGATGAGGTGGGATGCGAGCACCAGGGGGTGCGGAGCCCCATTCTCCCCGATCCCAGTAAATGCCACTGAGCTCATTACGCGCCCACGCAAAGCCCCGCCCACGATTCCGGTGGTTCTAGCTGAGGAAGAAGGGTGCCCTAAAACTAGTAAGGGACCCGGGAATGGTTTGGTACTGGTCCCCACAGACCAGATACTATTTCAGGGGGTACATTACGCGGTGGCCTCGGTGATTTTAAATCTCACCGAGGTGCGGTTACCAGAGTGGTGCCCCAAAAAGACGGAACAGTTGTATCAGGTCCTGTTGACCAAGATGTTCAGACAATTTTACGAATTCGATTTCGCGGAAATTGATAAAACAAGTTTGTACACCGCACCACAGGAAGCTTTGAATCAAGTAGGGAGGCAAAGAAGGGGTTTGGTGAACGATGCGTTCACCGCTTTTAACACAGGTACATCTGTGGTCAACGCTCTAGACAGTGTGGAGCTGCAGACCCAGATTAATGGTTTAAAGACACAATTAAAAGACATTCTAACAGATGAGAATAAAGTGGTAGGGTCAGGTTTACACGAGGACCAAGCCATGACTCTCCATTTAAAGGAAATTATAGCAGAGTTGGAGAAACATGCAAAGACGGTAAATGCCCTGATTAGGGAAGATCGGAATGCATCCGATCAAGCTGCGCAGAACGAGGTGTGCGTGCTTTACGGGGCGTGGTTACTGGGCGAGGGCCGCAGTAATTTGGAGGATTTAAAACAAGGTTTGGTTCCGTCCTGGATAAATAACAAACACCTGCGGGCGCTCCACCCTTTTCAGAACGCATTAAGTCCATGCCAGCTCAGGCTAGCTTCAGAAGCTTACCCAGTCCCCGTGGACTGCGGACGTTCAAACCATACTATTATGGGAATAGTATTACGCATGCCGGTTTTGGGCGACACAGCAAAGCCCGCCCCGGTGTATCGGGTAGAGAACATTGGTGTCATTCAGGGGGGAGCCCACATTCGTTATGCAGCGGTTCCACCTTACGTCATCCGCTGGGAGCAAACGATGACAGGTACAGATCTCTCTGGTTGTCGTGGCAGGGGAGCACACATAATACTGTGCCCCCAGCACTTGAATGCCTTTTTAACACCACAGTGCGGGTTCAGAACGACTGGCGCCAAGTCCATGAATTGCACCATGGAGGCAATGGCACAAGATCATGTGCCTCCGCAGGTAGCATACATCGGGGGTGGAACATATTGTGTTACCACTGCAGCGCAACACTACCAGCATGGAAACCGTAGCCGGTGTCCGGTGAGTGACAGCAGTTTCTGTTTTAAACCCAGGGCGGAAGTTCAAGTAGCACAACAGCGAATTATCCCAATCCCTGAACCGTCCACTGTTCATCTCACAGTAAAAGAGAATTTCACCGACTTGCAACGATTCGTCGCGCATTTCGGATACCTCATTCCCCCTCTCCCTGAACACCTCACCAAACTTTTAAAAGCCGTCGCGGTGTCACAGAAACATTTTTACACATTAGAGCAGAAAACTGTCGAAATAGGAACAGACATTTTGGATATAGTAGTTCCACCGTGGTGGAATCTGTTCACCAATATTGAAGTGCCTTCATGGATCAGAATAGCCTCCCACATTTTAGTCGTATGCCAAGTGTTTATTGTAGTGTACCTATTGGTCGTACATTGTAAAAGAGACAAACGCCTCACCAAGCATGAAAACACGGGAGAGTGGCGAGAACGTTACGTGCGCGTGCACGATGAAAGCACCGTGTAATCGGAAAATGGCGTCACTCCCGCTCGCCACGTGCGCCGCGGAAGTTTGTACTCAATCATGATTTTCAGAGATTGTAAATACGTTGGGAACTCGACATGTTTTAAGAGTTGGTGTTGATTATTTTGGTGATGGTGTTACAGTTAAAAATGATTGTTTGGTTTTGGGTTTTGTTTTTCCTTTCCCTGAATAAAAGATGAATATACAGGGGATACGAGAGGCATCGGCCTGGTTACGCCGGGAAGGAAAACAAGTGGTGTAAGTTTAAGGGCAATAAAGGCCCACGGTGATATAAAATGTAATTTTCTTGGGAAATAAGGACGACACAGAGACCCTAGCTAGGTAAAAGTTATGGGATTAATTTACTGGATTCGGAGAGAAATCGAGATAATATTGCTCACCACTATGATTTTTGATACGATAAGCGAAGTTATTCGCATCAACAGGAGGGACTGTAGAATTCGCAATATATCGCGATTTTATTAATAAGGAGAAAACACAGAGTTTCATTCAAACAGCTTTTATTTCAGCAGAACGCTGACAGGTTTAAAGTGGACACAAGCAGCCTGTAAAATGGCCGCCGCACCTCTTGACAGAACATTCTAGACTTTTCAACAGGCAGACAAGATGGCGTTCCAATAAACATTTGTGCAAGATCGATTAAGAGTCAGCACAGTGAAGATAATACACGAGACATTATGGGTTTGCAGTATACACATAAATACTGAAATCGGTCTCCCAGGTACAAAGGAAAGCCATTGTACCGAGTAATCAAGGGCCCATCCAAAAGACATTAATATGTAAAATCCCAACGACTCTACGATGAGAGAGCCGTTAGCAGGTAGTTATACAGGACACTTGGAAGCCCCAAAACCCCTCCAGGGAGAACACCGACCGATTTAACAATGGGAGAAATATTAACAGGTACTCAGACATTTACGAGTAGCCCCGAAACCCATTAAGAACGGAGATCACCCATACAAGACATTTGAGCGCCAGACCTTAAACAAAAGAATGGACATTATAGTTGGGCGGGAAACGGAAGATTTTGCACTATAATTGCAGGCTCCAAACCGTCCATCTTTCTCTTATCATCGTGGCTGCTCCTGTGTACTCATAGTTGGGCTCGCTCCTGCTTGCCTGTTGCCTCTCTTGAAAAGGACTGTTGAACTTTCTGATCCGTTCGGATCTACCTCGTGTCACGTAACGAAGACCTATGTTGGTAACTGGCAGCGGAACCAAAGGCCCGAGATGAGATGAGATGAGATGAGATGAGATGAGATGAGATGAGATGAGAAGAGAGGAAGACCATATCCATCGCCACGGTCAGTAAATCCCGACCGCGCCTGTAGGTCGATTAGCCAAGTTTTCCTTGCCAGGAAGACTTCTTCGAACTTGTAACGAAACATATCGCATCGATGATATAACTGGACTGTGCTCGAAAGTACCTGTTAAACCAACCAATACAGATCTTCATCACAGCAGACGTTCCAGCCTGCTAGCCGGAGCAGCAGAAGCAAGTAAACAAGTGGGACCAGGAGATCTCCTGACCGACACGTGGGTGCTGCGGTGAAAAACATCCGATCAGCTATTCGGAATTTCTCCGAGTTATCACGAGTGGTGAGCATGAGTCTCGAAATCCTACGAATCTAGTTAGGATAGATATTGATAGGGGAGGGTTTAAGGATTAAGGATATTTGTAATGTGTGCCCCTATTTACTATGTGCCGTTCGTTCCTCGTTTCCCTAAGATCGACTATATAACTGCTTGTAAGATTGTACTGTCATTAATCTGTGCTTATGACATGTATTTCATAATTTTAAGTATCATGCAATAAAGATTTTCCATTTCGTACCATTCAAACCTAGTCTACATGAGTTTCATCTCCATTACTGCTCTCGCATCTAAGTCCAGTGTCTAGAACCGTAAGGGAGAGTGATTCGAACCACTCACAGGTGTGTCTAGTGTTCCCAGACTGGCTGGAGACCAGAACAGGCAACAAGGCCTAGACCCGCACTGACATACAGGCTGCACAGAGCCGCGTGAATCTCACAGGCTGCGAGACACGCAGGGTCAGAATCCCTTACAGAATCTAATCGAGGGGTTCGGGGGGTTTATATATAGAATAACGGATACCCGGGAGTGAGTTACAGACTGAAATCTAATCGAGAGGTTCAGGGGGTTTATATATAGAATAACGGATACCCGTGAGTGAGTTGCAGGCTGGAATCTAATCGAGCGGTTCGGGTGGTTTATATACAGAATAACGGATACCGGGAGTGAGTTACAGACTGGAATCTAATCGAGGGGTTCGGGGGTTTATATATAGAATAACAGATACCCGGGAGTGAGTTACAGGCTGGAATCTAATCGAGGGGTTCGGGGGGTTTATATATAGAATAACAGATACCCGGGAGTGAGTTACAGGCTGGAATCTAATCGAAGGGTTCGGGGTGTTTATATATAGAATAACAGATACCCGGGAGTGAGTTAGAGGCTGGAATCTAATCGAGGCGTTCGGGGGTTTATATATAGAATAACAGATACCCGGGAGTGAGTTACAGGCTGGAATCTAATCGAGGGGTTCGGGGGGTTTATATATAGAATAACAGATACCCGGGAGTGAGTTACAGGCTGGAATCTAATCGAGGAGTTTGGGGGTTTATATATAGAATAACAGATACCCGGGAGTGCGTTACAGGCTGGAATCTAATCGAGGGGTTCGGGGGGGTTTAGATATAGAATAACAGATACCCGGGAGTGAGTTACAGGCTGGAATCTAATCGAGGGATTCGGGGGGTTTATATATAGAATAACGGATACCCAGGAGTGAGTTACAGGCTGGAATCTAATCGAGGGATTCGGGGGGTATATATATAGAATAACGGATACCCGGGAGTGAGTTACAGGCTGGAATCTAATCGAGGGGTTCGAGTGGTTTATATATAGAATAATGGATACCCGGGAGTGAGTTACAGACTGGAATCTAATCGAGGGGTTCGGGTGGATTATCTATAGAATAACGGATACCCGGGAGTGAGTTACAGGCTGGAATCTAATCGAGGGGTTCAGGGGGTTTATATATAGAATAACGGATACCCGGGTGTGAGTTACAGGCTGAAATCTAATCGAGGGTTTCGGGGGTTTAAATATAGAATAACGGATACCCGTGAGTGAGTTACAGGCTGGAATCTAATCGAGGGGTTAGGGGGAGTTTAGATATAGAATAACAGATACCCGGGAGTGAGTTACAGGCTGGAATCTAATCGAGGGATTCGGGGGGTTTATATATAGAATAACAGATACCCAGGAGTGAGTTACAGGCTGGAATTTAATCGAGGGGTTCGGGGGGTTTATGTATAGAATAACGGATACCCGGGAGTGAGTTACAGGCTGGAATCTAATCGAGGGGTTCGGGTGGTTTATATATAGAATAACGGATTCCCGTGAGTGAGTTACAGGCTGGAATCTAATCGAGGGGTTCGGTGGGTTTATATATAGAATAACGGATACCCGGGAGTGAGTTACAGGCTGGAATCTAATCGAGGGGTTCGGGGGGTTTATATATAGAATAACGGATACCCGGGAGTGAGTTACAGGCTGGAATCTAATCGAGGGGTTTGGGGGGTTTATATATAGAATAACAGATACCCGGGAGTGAGTTACAGGCTGGAATCTAATCGAGGGGTTCGGTGGGTTTATATATAGAATAACGGATTCCCGGGAGTGAGTTACAGGTTGGAATCTAATCGAGGGGTTCGGGGGGTTTATATATAGAATAACAGATACCCGGGAGTGAGTTACAGGCTGGAATCTAATCGAGGGGTTCGGGGGGTTTATATATAGAATAACAGATACCCGGGAGTGAGTTACAGGCTGGAATCTAATCGAGGGGTTCGGGGGTTTATATATAGAATAACGGATACCCGGGAGTGAGTTACAGGCTGGAATCTAATCGAGGGGTTCGGGGGGGTTTAGAGACTGAATGAGACATTATTTGGTGGGATGGTTTTGTCGTGGTTGTGTGTCTGTGTCTGTGTGTGTGTGTGTGTGTGTGCGGGTGAGTGAAAGGCTGGATTCCTTTAAGAGTGGTTCTGAGGCAGGCGCGGCTGCTTGGGTTGCTCGGGCCTGTCACTGCTTGACGGGGCCACAAGGTGCTCAGTCGATGTTCCGACATGAAGTTGCTCGTAGCGATAACTGTCCCGGAGGGCCTGAAAAGAAAAATCTATAGACCTGTGTATTTATTTTGAAGAGCTGGCAGCGAGAAAGCTTCAACTCTAGAAAGTAAATCGCACCGAAGCAGGTCAACTGGGATTGTAAGATCTCAAATGAGACGAGAGAAATAGTTGAAATAATCCCTGTCAGACGTGTGGAGTATCTCCTAAAGCAATGGTGGAGAATGCGAGGTCATGTGCTGAAATTGGAACCCAGAATCTTGTCTTTCCCAATATGTTGTGTGGACACAAAGTGAATCGAGGTATCTGGGGATCGGGCGGGATGGTGGAGTTTTTTTTAAATTCGTTTTATGGGATGTGGGCGTCGCTGGCAATGCCAGCATTTACTGCCCATCCCTAATTTCCCCTCGAGAAGGTGGTGGTGAGCTGCCTTCTTGAACCACTGCAGTCCGTGTGGTGAAGGTGCTCCCACAGCGCTGTTAGGGAGGGAGTTCCAGGATTTTGACCCAGCGACGATGAAGGAACGGCCCGATATATTTCCAAGTCAGGATGGTGTGTGACTTGGAGGGGAACTTGGAGGTGGTGGTGTTCCCATTGCGCCTGCTGCCCTTGTCCTTCTAGGTGGAAGAGGTCGCGGGTTTGGGAGGTGCTGCCGAAGAAGCCTTGGCGAGTTGCTGCAGTGCATCTTGTAGACGGTACACACTGCAGCCACGGTGCGCCGGTGGTGGAGGGAGTGAATGTTTAAGGTGGTGGATGGGGGTGCCAATCAAGCGGGCTGCTTTGTCCTGGATGGTGTCGAGCTTCTTGAGTGTTGTTGGAGCTGCACTCATCCAGGCAAGTGGAGAGTATTCCATCACACTCCTGACTTGTGCCTTGTAGATGGTGGAAAGGCTTTGGGGAGTCAGGAGGTGAGACACTCGCCGCAGAATACCCAGCCTCTGACCTGATCAGCCATGAACTGATTTAATTGCGGAGCAGGCTCGAGGGACTCTTTGGCCCACTCCTGCTCCTGATTCTTATGTTCTTATGTTATTGTAGAGCAGGAGAGCGTGGTCCATTGAACGCTTGGGAGATAGATACTTGGCAATCTTCGCCTCTGAGTCAGAAGGTTGTGGGTTCAAGTCCCACTCCAGGAACTTGAGCACATAAAGCTAGGCTGACACTCCCAGTGCAGTACTGAGGGAGCGCCGCACTGTCGGAGGGTCAGTACTGAGGGAGCGCCGCACTGTCGGAGGGTCTGTACTGAGGGAGCACCGCACTGTCGGAGGGTCAGTACTGAGGGAGCGCCGCACTGTCGTAGGGGCAGTACTGAGGGAGCGCCGCACTGTCGGAGGGGCGGTACTGAGGGAGCGCCGCACTGTCGGAGGGGCAGTACTGAGGGAGCGCTGCACTGTCGGAGGGGCGGTACTGAGGGAGCGCCGCACTGTCGGAGGGGCAGTACTGAGGGAGCACCGCACTGTCGGAGGGGCGGTACTGAGGGAGCGCTGCACTGTCGGAGGGGCAGTACTGAGGGAGCGCCGCACTGTCGGAGGGGTGGTAATGAGGGAGCGCTGCACTGTCGGAGGGGCAGTACTGAGGGAGCGCTGCACTGTCGGAGGGGCGGGACTGAGGGAGCGCCACACTGTCGGAGGGGCAGTACTGAGGGAGCGCCGCACTGTCGGAGGGGCGGTACTGAGGGAGCGCAGCACTGTCGGAGGTGCCGTCTTTCGGATGAGACGTTAAACCGAGGCCCCGTCTGCCCTCTCAGGTGGATGTAAAAGATCCCACGGCCACTATTGGAAGAAGAGCAAGGGGGAGATCCCCCCGGTGTCCTGGGCCAATCTTTATTCCTCAACCAACATTGCTAAACAAAACAGATGAACCGGTCATTATCACCTTGCTGTTTGTGGGAGTTTGCTGTGCGCCAATAGGCTGCTGCGTTTCCTACATTACAACAGTTCAAAAAAGTACTTAATTGGCTGTGAAGAGCTTTGGGACATGCTGAGGTTGTGAAAGAGCGTAACAAATAGGAGCAGGAGTAGGCCATATGGCCTCTCGAGCTTGCTCCGGCCATTCAATAAGATCATGGCCGATCTTCGACTGCGGCCGTGGAATAGCAAGTCTTTCTTTCGGAGAGAAGTCTTCGCCGTGGGTGGCGTTGGGGAAAGTTTTTCGACTGCGCTGGGAAGGGGCTGGGCTGAGGGGAGGCGGTCAATCAAGGGGGAAATGGGAGTGAGAGGAATTTTTTCAGCGAGAGAGAGGGGGAGACTGCGGGGTGGTGGGGGGGGGGGCGCGACGGTCCGAACGGCCTCCTGTCGGGCTGTCGGATTCTCGGATTCCGCTGCCACCTGCATCAAAATGTAAATTCATGTTAAAACCGAGAAAAGAACAAATGACAGAAATGTAATGTTGCTGGGGCTGCCTCGGCCGTTGCCTGGCAACGGAAGGCTCATTTGCACTCCTGGAGGGCCGAGGCCCAGACTACTCTCGGAAACATTGTGCATTCCCAGAATATCTCCGTATTTTGACAGCCGCATCTCATTCGCCTGCTTGGCAGATGAGGAGAGAAAATTCACAATCTTAGTGCACTTAACTCTTCTTTTTTGTTGAAGGGGGCGAGTAAGGTTTGAAACGTTATCTATCAGTTCAAAAGCCAGGGCCTAAGGTAGCGCGGGTTATTTTCCTGCCCTCTTTCAAAGAGATGTGTTCACTTCTTTCCCCACCCCCCCTCACCTTAGAGTTCACCTGCTAAACCCCCCCCCCACTCCACGGCCCACTGTCCAATGAGTAACTAAGAAACCATGGATCAGGAAGATCCCAGATTGACAGGCTTTTAGGAAGGATGTCCGTGGCCTTGGAGAGGGTGCGGAGGAGATTGACCAGACTGGTACCAGGGATGAGGGACTTCAGTGATGTGGAGAGACTGGAGAAGCTGAGATTGAACATAAGATCATAAGAAACAGGAGCAGGAGTCGGCCAATCGGCCCCTCGAGCCTGCTCCGCCATTCAATAAGATCAAGGCTGATCCAATCTAGGCCTCAACACCACTTTCCCGCTCTCTCCCCATACCCCTTGACTCCCTTGTAGTTCAAATGTCTGTCAATCTCCGACTTGAATATATTCAGTGACTCCGCCTCCACAGCTCTCCGGGGTAGAGAATTCCAAAGATTCACGACCCTCAGAGAAGAAATTCCTCCTCATCTCCGTCTTAAATGGGTGACCCCTTATTCTGAAACTCTGCCCCTAGTTCTAGATTCCCCCATGAGGGGAAACATCCTCTCTGCATCCACCCTGTCAATCCCCCTCAGAGTCTTATATGTTTCAATAAGATCACCTCTCATTCTTCTAAACTCCAATGAGTACAGGCCCAACCTGCTCAACCTTTCTTCATAAGACAACCCCTTCATCCCAGGAATCAACCTCGTGAACCTTCTCTGAACTGCCTCCAATGCAAGTATATCCTTCCTTAAATAAGGAGACTAAAACTGTACGCAGTACTCCAGGTGTGGTCTGACCAATACCCTGTACAGTTGTAGCAGGACTTCCCTACTTTTATACTCCATTCCCTTTGCAATAAAGGCCAACATTCCATTAGCCTTCCTAATTACTTGCTGCACCTGCATGCTAACTTTTTGTGTTTCATGTACAAGGACCCCCAGATCCCTCTGTACCGCAGCATTTTGTAATCTCTCTCCATTTATAAAGTAATTTGCTTTTTCATTCTTCCTTCCAAAGTGGATAACCTCACATTTTCCCACATTATACTCCAGCTGCCAAATTTTTGCCCATTCACTTAACCTATCTATATCCCTTTGCAGACTCTTTGGGCTCAATTTTCACCAGCCCGTGGAGGCGGGTTTGGAGGCGTGTGGGGTGTGAAAATAGCAGATTCGGGGGTCCCGAACCCATCCCGCCCCCAACCCGCCTCCATGCCAGTTTCCCAGGAGGCAGTTTTTTGCCTAATCCCTATTTTTAGCCCTGAAGTGTGGGCTTCTCGACAGGTCCGAACCACGCCGATTTAGTGAGGCGGACCGTGGGTCTGGAGGGCTTGGAGGGGTCGAGATGTCCGGTGTGCAGGTGAGTGATGGGTGCATGAGTGCAGAGGTAAGTGTGTTTGGTGTGTGTAAAGTGTTTTAAGAACTTGTACTTACCTTAACTTTGTCCTGCAGGCTTCTTTCCTTCAGTTCTCGGGAGTCCCTCAGCTCACCGGCACAGAAAGCAGAATGGCCGCGGAGCTGTCAAAAGCTGCAGCCTCTGCTTTCTGTGCTGGATTGATTTCTAACTGAGTCTCAGTACAGGGACTCAAGTTAGAAATCATATTGTCAGTGTTTGACAGCTTCACAGAGCAGTCAAACGCTGAAACTTCATCTGTCAAAAGCTCTTGACAGATGAAATTTCAATGGCTGACGTCAGCTGTATCCAAGGGACCCTTGATTGGCCTGCTAAGCCCGCTGGGCGGGCCTAACAAGGTCAATCAAGGGAAAATACAGTGGGTTGGCCACAAGTCGATGAAGGCGGGACTACAACCCAAAAAGTGGGAGTCCCGCCTCCAGCACGTCCCCATTGACAAAATCCAGCCTGTAGTGTCCTCCTCACAACTTGCTAACCCACCTGTCTTTGTATCATCTGCAAATTTGGCTACAGTACACTCGGTCCCTTCATCCAAGTCATTGTTCTCCTTAGAGCAGAGAAGGTTAAGGGGAGATTTAATCGAGGCGTTCAAAATCATGAGGGGTTTTGATGGAGTAAATAAGGAGAAACTGTTTCCAGTGGCAGGAGGGTCGGTAACCAGAGGACACAGATTGAAGATAATTGGCAAAAGAACCAGAGGGGGGAGATGAGGAGAATGTTTTTTACGCAGCGAGTTGTTGTGATCTGGAATGCGCTGCCTGAAAGGGCGGTGGAAGCAGATTCAATAGTAACTTTCAAAAGGGAAATTGGATAAATACTTGGAATTTGCAGGGCAATGAGAAAGAGCAGGGTGGGGAGTGGGACTAATTGGAGAGCTTTTTCAAAGAGCCGGCACAGGCACAATGGGCCAAATGGGATCCTCCTGTGCTGGGTGAGTCTAAGATCTCAAGCCACAGTCTGTGCTGAGTTGAGATGTTTCTGGCTGGGCCACAGAAATAGGGAGCACTGGAGTCAGGAGCAGCTTTTGTGATGGTAGCTTGGAAGAGGATGGGGGAATCGCAGGCCAGGTTCCAGCCCCCGATCGCTATCATGACCTCTGGTACAGGCTACGGGCGTTTGGCTGTTTGGACAGGACGAGGCTGGGTGGCGTTGCCCGCCTGGTCGGGTTGGGCACTACACGCTAAGCACTGGCGTTTGGGTGAAGTACTTGTGGGAGGTCAGTGACCTTGGTGCCGAACCCCAGTCACAGTTCAGCGGCTTCAGGAGCGGATAGACTAGCAAGGGTCAAAGTTCCGCCCCAACCTTGAAGGTGAAATAAAAAAAGAAAGAAAGACTTCCATTTCTCCAGCGCCTTTCACCATCTCAGGACGTCCCAAAGCGCTTCACAGCCAATGAGGTACCTTTTTTTGAAGTGCAGTCACTGTTGTAATGTGGGAAACGCGGCAGCCAATTTTGCGCACAGCATGATCCCACAAACAGCAATGTGATAATGACCGGATCATCTGTTTTTAGTGATGTTGGTTGAGGGATAAATATTAGGCCCCAGGACACCAGGGAGAACTCCCCCTGCTCCTCTTCCAATAGTGGCCGTGGGATCTTTTACGTCCACCCGAGAGCGCAGACAGGGCCTCGGTTTAACGGCACCTCCGACAGTGCGGCGCTCCCTCACTACTGCCCCTCCGACAGTGCGGCGCTCCCTCAGTATTGCCCCTCCGACAGTGCGGCGCTCCCTCAGTACTGCCCCTCCGACAGTGCGGCGCTTCCTCACTACTGCCCCTCCGACAGTGCGGCGCTCCCTCAGTACTGCCCCTCCGACAGTGCGGCGCTCCCTCAGTACTGCCCCTCCGACAGTGCGGCGCTCCCTCAGTACTGCCGCTCCGACAGTGCGGCGCTCCCTCAGTACTGCCCCTCCGACAGTGCGGCGCTCCCTCAGGACTGCCCCTCCGACAGTGCGGCGCTCCCTCAGTACTGCCCCTCCGACAGTGCGGCGCTCCCTCAGTACTGCCCCTCCGACAGTGCGGCGCTCCCTCAGTACTGCCCCTCCGACAGTGCGGCGCTCCCTCAGTACTGCCCCTCCGACAGCGCAACGCTCCCTCAGTACTGCCCCTCCGACAGCGCGGTGCTCCCTCAGTACTGCCCCTCTGACAGTGCGGCGCTCCCTCAGTACTGCCCCTCTGACAGTGCGGCGCTCCCTCAGTACTGCCCCTCCGACAGTGCGGCGCTCCCTCAGTACTGCCCCTCCGACAGTGCGGCGCTCCCTCAGTCCTGCCCCTCCGACAGTGTGGCGCTCCCTCAGTACTGCCCCTCCTACAGTGCGGCGCTCCCTCAGTACCGCCCCTCCGACAGTGCGACGCTCCCTCAGTACCGCCCCTCCGACAGTGCGGCGCTCCCTCAGTACCGCCCCTCCGACAGTGCGGCGCTCCCTCAGTACCGCCCCTCCGACAGTGCGGCACTCCCTCAGTACTGCCCCTCCGACACTGCGGCGCTCTCTCAGTACTGACCCTCCGACAGTGCGGCGCTCCCTCAGTACCGCCCCTCCGACAGTGCGGCGCTCCCTCAGTACTGCCCCTCCGACAGCGCGGTGCTCCCTCAGTACTGCCCCTCTGACAGTGCGGCGCTCCCTCAGTACTGCCCCTCCGACAGTGCGGCGCTCCCTCAGTACTGCCCCTCCGACAGTGCGGCGCTCCCTCAGTACTGCCCCTCCGACAGTGCGGCGCTCCCTCAGTACTGCCCCTCCGACAGTGCGGCGCTCCCTCAGTCCTGCCCCTCCGACAGTGTGGCGCTCCCTCAGTACTGCCCCTCCTACAGTGCGGCGCTCCCTCAGTACTGCCCCTCCGGCAGTGCGACGCTCCCTCAGTACCGCCCCTCCGACAGTGCGGCGCTCCCTCAGTACTGCCCCTCCTACAGTGCGGCGCTCCCTCAGTACCGCCCCTCCGACAGTGCGACGCTCCCTCAGTACCGCCCCTCCGACAGTGCGGCGCTCCCTCAGTACCGCCCCTCCGACAGTGCGGCGCTCCCTCAGTACTGCCCCTCCGACAGTGCGGCGCTCCCTCAGTACTGCCCCTCCGACAGTGCGGCGCTCCCTCAGTCCTGCCCCTCCGACAGTGCGGCACTCCCTCAGTACTGCCCCTTCTACAGTGCGGCGCTCCCTCAGTACTGCCCCTCTGACAGTGCGGCGCTCCCTCAGTATCGCCCCTCCGACAGTGCGGCGCTCCCTCAGTAGTACAGCCCAGATTTCGTGCTCAAGTCTCTGGAGTGTGACTTGAACCCACGACCTTCTGACTCAGAGGTGAGAGTGTTACCCACTGAGCCACGGCTGACATCTGGTATGTGGGGACTGGAGTCACATCCAGGCTCAGACCGGGTCGGGGTGGCATGCCCAGCCTTCCAAAACCTCTGCTGCCCCGTGTCCTAACTCGCACCGAGTCCCGTTCACCCATCACCCCCTGTGCTCGCTGACCTACATTGGCTCCCGGTTAAGCAACGCCTCGAATTTTCTAATCCCTCCGTGGCCCTCGCCCCCCTCCCTATCTCTGTAACCTCCTCCAGCGCCACAACCCCTCCGAGATCTCTGCGCTCCTCCAATTCTGGCCTCTTGTCCATCCCCCGATTTCCATCGCTCCACCATTGGCGGCCGTGCCTTCAGCCGCCTGGGCCCCGAGCTCTGGAATTCCCTCCCTAAACCTCTCCGCCTCTCTCTCCTCCTTTAAGACGCTCCTTAAAACCTACCTCTTTGACCAAGCTTTTGGTCACCTGTCCTAATATCTCCTTATGTGGCTCGGGGTCAAATTTTGTCTGATAATCGCTCCTGTGAAGCGCCCTGGGACGTTTTACTACGTTAAAGGCGCTGTGTAAATACAAATTGTTGTTGTTGTCGATCGCTCAAACGGCCAACGCACGCGTGTCGCACCACGACCTCCTGATCCCCCAGCCCCGCCTCCTCGAAACGGGCCTAGACCGACAGCAGAACCTGGGGCCTGAGACCGGCCCGCCATCACCCGCCTCCGCGCCAACCGCGGCACGAGGGGGCACCTCGCGAGCGGCGAGTCCCGCTCGTCAGCGACCTCCGACACGCCTGCGAAGTTCAAGGAGCCCGCTTGGAAGAGGTGGAGTGTGTGTGTGTGTGTGTGGGGGGGGAGGAGGAAGGGGGATTCTCCTCAACTTCGAGCACCTCTTGGAAAGGACTGCACGTCAGAACCTGCCTAAGCGATGACTAATAGCCTGCAGCCTGAGAGCGCTCCGACTGGGCGCCAATTAGCACCAATCCCACCGGCAAAGGCCAGAAAGGATGGCGCGTTTAAGGAATGGGACCTGTCAAACGCGAGGTCACGAGGAGGCTTTCTGCTGAGGCAGGGGCCTAGGCCCGGTGACGCTTAAAACAAGCGATCTAGATTAGATCAAGCTGCAAGCTGTCACCAGAAACAAGAAGACTAGAAAAGTTATCCTCCACAATGCTGCCTTCTCTGAGCTTAATGAGCCACAATACGCTTTCTGTACAACAATGGGAACACAATATGCCCACCAGCCCAGTGTCATCCTCTCATGCAGCTGTCACTGAGGCCAGGGAGTCGCCCAATTAGCATCCGTTGAATGCCAGCGGTGATTTTTAGGTTAATAGGATCCTGTGCCCTTGTTCCAATCTTCCTCATCGACAACGTGCCCCACCCCCCCCGCACTCCCCCCCCCGCCCCCATTTTTTCGGAATGTCCCGGGTTTGTTGGCCGTCCTCGGTTGCCCCTGGCGACCGATTGGCTCCCTCGCCCGCTCGAGGAGACGTAGAGTCAACCCGGTGGAAAAGAAAGAAAAGGAGTGTGTGAGAGAGAGAGAGGGAGAGAAAAAGAAAAAGAGAGGAAGAGAGAGCGAGAGAGAGAGAAAAAGAGAGAGCAAGAGAGCGAGAGAGGGAGAGAAAGAGAAAAAGAGAATGAGAGAGAGAGAGACAGGGAGGGAGAGAAAGAGAGAGAGAGGAAGAGAGAGCGAGAGAGAGAGAAAGAGAGGGAGAGAAAGAGAAAAAAGAGAGAATGAGAGAGAGAGAGAGAGAGACAGGGAGGGAGAGAAAGAGAGAGAGAGCGAGAGAGAGCGAGAGAGAGAGAAAGAGAGGGAGAGAAAGTGAAAAAGAGAGAATGAGAGAGACAGAGAGAGAGAGACAGGGAGGGAGAGAAAGAGAGAGAGAGAATGAGAGAGCGAGAGAGAGAGAGAGAGACAGAGAGGGAGAGAAAGAGAGAGAGAGGAAGAAAGGGAGAGAAAGAGAAAAAGAGAAAGAGGGAGCGAGAAAGAGAACGAGAGAGAGAGAAAGAGAGAAAGAGAGAGGGAGACAGAGCGAGTGGCAGAGAAAGAAAGAAAGAGCAAACTTGCATTTCTATAGCGCCTTTCACGACCTCAGGATGTCCCAAAACGTTTCACAGCCAATGAAGTACTTTTTGAAGTGCGGTCACTGTTGTGAAGGGAGCCTTTGATCTGTGAATGCCGCCTTTGACCGTTGAATGATAATCGTTAGTTCACCTGTGGCCTCGCTGATAAAGGACAGGCCCTTGGGAAGAAAGGGAAGGCAAGGAAGAGTAGAAAGGAAGGAAGACACTTCAACAACAGGAAGTTGCATTTATCTAGCGCCCTTAACGTAGTAAAACGTCCCAAGGCGCTTCACAGGAGCGATTATCAAACAAAATTTGACACCGAGCTACATAACGAGATATTAGGACAGGTGACCAAAAGCTTGGTCAAAGAGGGAGGTTTTAAGGGCCGTCTTAAAGGAGGAGAGAGAGAGGCGGAGAGGTTTAGGGAGGGAATTCCAGAGCTCGGGGCCCAGGCGGCTGAAGGCACGGCCGCCAATGGTGGAGCGATGGAAATTGGGGGATGCGCAAGAGGCCAGAATTGGAGGAGGGCAGAGATCTCGGAGGGTTGTGGGGCTGGAGGAGGTTACAGAGATAGGGAGAGGGGGCGAGGAGGCCACGGAGGGATTTGAAAATGAAGATGAGAATTTTGAAATCGAGGTGTTGCCGGACCGGGAGCCAATGTAGGTCAGCGAGCTCAGGGGGTGATGGGTGAACGGGACTCGGTGCGAGTTAGGACACGGGGGCAGCAGAGTTTGGGATGAGCTGAAGTTTATGGAGGGTGGAAGATGGGAGGCCGGGCCAGGAGAGCATTGGAATAGTCAACTCCAGAGGAGACAAAGGCATGGACGAGGGTTTCAGCAGCGGATGAGCTGAGACAGGGGCAGAGTTGGGCGATGTCACGGAGATGGAACTAGGCGGTCTCAGTTATGCCGCGGAAATGTGGTGGGAAGCTCATCTGGTATATATGGCACCTCCTCACATCTCTCAGTAATGTCCAACAGCACTTTACAGTCTCGTTGAGGTGCAGTCACTGGTTTCAGGTAGCTGAATGTAGCGGCCATTTTGCACACAGTGCGATCCCATAAAGAGCGGTGAGATGAATGGCTAGTTGGTCTGTTTGCTAGAGGGAGGAATGTAGGCCCAGGACACCGGGGGAGAACTCCCCCTGCTCTTCTTCCAATATTGGCCGTGGGATCTTTTACACCACCTGAGAGGGCAGACGGGGCCTCGGTTTAACGTCTCATCCGAAAGACGGCACCTCTGACAGTGCAGCACTGCATGGAGGGTCTTGAAGGAGGACAGGGAGGCCCTTTGACCCCCAATGCCCACACATGATATATGACCACTTGGGTGAGATAGCTAAGGAGGTGCTGGTGCCAACAGGAACAGTATCCCAACCACAGTCACAATAGACTTCACTATTCCAACGCTCTCCTGGCCGGCCTCCCACCTTCCACTCTCCATAAACTTCAGCTCATCCCAAATTCTGCTGCCCCGTGTCCTAACTCGCACCGAGTCCCGTTCACCCATCACCCCCTGTGCTCGCTGACCTACATTGTCTCCCAGTCCGGCAACACCTCGATTTCAAAATTCTCATCTTCATTTTCAAATCCCTCCATGGCCTTCTCGACCCCCTCCCTATCTCTGTAACCTCCTCCAGCCCCACAACCCTCCGAGATCTCTGCGCTCCTCCAATTCTGGCCTCTTGAGCATCCCCCGATTTCCATCGCTCCACTATTGGCGGCCGTGCCTTCAGCCGCCTGGGCCCCAAGCTCTGGAATTCCCTCCCTAAACCTCTCCGCCTCTCTCTCTCCTTTAAGACGCTCCTTAAAACCGACCTCTTTGACCCAGCTTTTGGTCACCTGT
>CM059447.1:52916614-52949114 GCA_030390025.1 Squalus acanthias
CCAGCAGTACCAACAACAACACCACCAACCTTCTCCGCAATCACCTGATGCTGCACAGGACAGAGGGCATCAGCACCCGACCACATTGCTGCCCGGGAGGCCAGGGATGGCCTCACCATGGCCAGATTTACTTCACTTTACGCTGTACACCCTGGCTGCCACATGATGCACCAGGTTGGCACCACCCCACATCAACACCATAAAGCATCCCTACAATGCCCAAGCCATTCCTTTCACACTCACCACCATTGCGGGGCGTACCGTTATGTCTCAGCATTCACTGCAACTCACTAAGACACTGCCAAAGGTGCACACAAATCTGTCCAAGAAAGCAAAGTGTTGAAAATAAAGATTTCAATGTTTGACAGCACATTAACAGAAACTTCACATGAACATTGGCTAAAACACCCAAGTGCCTACCCTTGTGTGTTGTTAGTTGGTATGATTGCACTAGGATGAGGGTGAATGTGAGGGGTAGCTAGTGAGATGGGAAGTGATAATGTAGATAGAGAAGGATGGGTGGAGGTGCAAGGTAAGTTGGTGTGAGTAAGGATGTGCAGGAGTAGGGTAGGGAAGGCAGAGTGATGGGGATGTGATGAGTGGCAAAGCAGGATGAGGTTGAGTGTGGCTTTGTACTAACGTTTCGTGATCTACTGAGATCATTGAAAGGTTGGCGCCACTGCACCCAGGTCCTCCTGACCACATCCCTGCTTGTGTCCTCCTCTACAATGTGCAACCAGGCTGCGATGGTCTCCTAGGGAGGTCTCTTCCGCCCATGGGAAGGGAAGAGAACCTCCCTGCGTGCTGTGACTCCCTCCATAAGCATTTGGAGGGAGTCGTGGGAGAGCCTGGGTGCTGCCCTGCACCTCTGTGCAGTCATTGTCACTGTCGCCTTATCTGAGGAAGGATGTTCTTGCCATGGAAGGAGTTCAGCGAAGATTCACAAGGCTGATACCTTGGATGGCAGGAATGACATATGAGGAGAGATTGGGTCATTTGGGCTTATACTCGCTGGAGTATAGAAGAATGGGAGGGGATCTCATCGAAACATATAAAATTCTGACAGGTCTGGACAAACTAGATGCAGGAAGAATGTTCCCGATGGTCGGAGAGTCCAGAACCAGGGGTCATAATCTAAGGATAACGGGTAAGCCATTTAGGACAGAAATGAAGAAGAATTTCTTCACCCAGAGAGTGGTGAACCTGTGGAATTCTCTACCACAGAAGGTAGTTGAGGCTAAGTCATTAAATATATTCAAGAATGAGTTAGATATATTTCTTAAAGCTAAAGGTATCAAGGGATATGGGGAGAAGGCAGGTACAGGGTACTGAGTTTGGATGATCAGCCATGATCTCATCGAATGGCGGAACAGGCTCGAGGGGCCGAATGGCCTACTCCTGCTCCTATCTTCTATGTTTCTATGTTTGCAGCACCTCAATGCTGTAGAGCACTGACAGCACAAATGTCAAAAGAAAGTTGGCCGTGGTCCCTTTAAGGAAACCGGCAGATGACGCGCCAGATGTCACCAGACCCGCTTCCTCCAATTGGCCGAGAAACTCGCTGGGTGGGCTTAACAAGCCCAATCAGGGGAAAATCATGTTGGAGGCTGGGATGGAGACAGGAGCGGGGTCGGGACCCGCCACCGACATCGCCCGCCACGGACCCGCCGAGGTAGGGAAAATTGTTTGGTCAAAGTGTTTGTTCTTTTCTTCAGTAACATGAAGATCTTCTTTGGTGACATCTTGAATGAATGGGGGAGAGGATGAAGGAAGGTGCTACCAGTCCATAGTGTCACTGGGATAAAAGGGTTAAATTACGCGGACAGGTTGCCCAGACTGGGCTTGTATTCCCACGATTGTAGAAGATTAAGGGGTGATCTAATTGAGGTGTTTGAGATGATTAAAGGAGTTGATCGGGTAGAGAGAGGGAAACTATCTCCTCTGGTGGGGGGAGTCCAGAACAAGGGGGGGGCGTCACCTTAAAATTAGAGCCAGGCCGTTCAGGGGTGATGTCAGGAAGCACTTCTTCACACAAAGGGTGGTGGAAATCTGGAACTCTCTCCCCCAAAAAGCTGTCGAGGCTGGGGGTCAATTGAAAAATGCAAAACTGAGATCGATAGATTTTTGTTGGGTAAGGGTATCGAGGGTTACGGAACCAAGGCGGGCAGATGGAGTTAAGATACAGATCCACCATTTAAAAAAATGTTTTAAAATTCGTTTATGGGATGTGGGCGTCGCTGGCAAGGCCGGCATTTATTGCCCATCCCTAATTGCCCCTTGAGAAGGTGGTGGTGAGCCGCCTTCTTGAAGCGCTGCAGTCCGTGTGGTGAAGGTACTCCCACAGTGCTGTTAGGGAGGGAGTTCCAGGATTTTGACCCAGCGACGATGAAGGAACGGCCCGATATATTTCCAAGTCAGGATGGTGTGTGACTTGGGGGGGAACTTGGAGGTGGTGGTGTTCCCGTGCGCCTGCTGCCCTTGTCCTTCTAGGTGGTGGAGGTCGTGGGTTTGGGAGGTGCTGCCGAAGAAGCCTTGGCGAGTTGCTGCAGTGCATCTTGTAGATGGTACACACTGCAGCCACGGTGCGCCGGTGGTGGAGGGAGTGAATGTTTAAGGTGGTGGATGGGGTGCCAATCAAGCGGACTGCTTTGTCCTGGATGGTGTCGAGCTCCTTGAGTGTTGTTGGAGCTGCACTCATCCAGGCAAGTGGAGAGTATTCCATCACACTCCTGACTTACTCCATGATCTAGTTGAATGGCGGAGCAGGCTCGAGGGGCTGAATGGCCTCCTCCTGTTCCTATGAATCAGAGGGCAGGGGATCTACAGAAAACGGCCACCTCTAACCAACAGCTTAAAAGGGTCAAAGAGGGGCACAGAAGATTGGGAGATGCATTTCGGGATGTAGGGGTAAACTTCTGTCGAACGCTCCTTCTTCTCAAACGACGTATTTTGGGCAAAAGAAGTAGAATACTGTAGCAGACGAGATAGAATCCCTTGTAGACATTCAGCCTCAGAGACCCAGGGACTCAGTTTAAACCCAGCAGGGCTGTGGGGAAAGAGCAGGGGGGAGTGGGACTAATTGGAGAGCTCTTTCAAAGAGCTGGCACAGGCACGATGGGCCGAATGGCCTCCTTCTGTGCTGTATCATTCTATGAGTGTGGGGGGAGTCCAAGTCTAGGGGCCATAAATATAAGATAGTCACTGATAAAAAGATGCAGTGTAATCGGCTGATTCATGGCTCCGGGAAGAATGGTCTGTTAACTCGATGGTGTCTTTTTCTTATTCACTCATTCTCGGGATGTGGGCGTCGTTGGCAAGACCAGCATTGTTGCCCATCCCATAGTTGCCATTGAGAAGGTGGTGGTGGGCCTTCTTCTGGAACCGCTGCAGTCCGACAGGTTTTGAGACAATCGAGTGGCTCGCGAGGCCCACTTCAGAGGGGCAGTTAAGAGTCAACTACGTTGGATGTGGGACTGGAGTCACACATAGGCCCAGACCGGGTAAGGACGGCAGGTTTCCTTCCCGAACAGGCTGGGGCTTTTTGCTCTAGAAAACAGAAGGCTGAGGGGTGACCTGATAGAGGTCTTTAAGATTATGAAAGGTTCGATCAGGTAGACGTAGAGAAGGTGTATCCACTTGGCACTGGAGTTTAGAAGAATGAGAGGTGATCTCATTGAAACATACAAAACATACAACATTCTTACAGGGCTTGACAGGGTAGATGCAGGGAGGACGTTTCCCCCTGGCTGGAGAGTCTAGAACCAGGGGGCACAGTCTCAGGATAAGGGGTCGGCCATTTAGGACTGAGATGAGGAGGAATTTCTTCACTCAGAGGGTGGTGAATCTTTGGAATTCTCTACCCCAGAGGGCTGTGGAGGCTCAGTCGTTGAGTATATTCAAGACAGAGATCGATAGATTTTTGGACTCTAGGGGAATCAAGGGTTATGGAGATCGGGCGGGAAAGTGGAGTTGAGGTAGAAGATCAGCCATGATCTTATTGAATGGCGGAGCAGGCTCGAGGGGCCGAATGGCCGACTCCTGCTACTAATTCTTATGTTCCTATTGTGGGGGGCGATCAAAACTAGGGTCCATCAATATAAGAGAGTCATCAATAAATCCAATCGGGAATTCAGGAGAAACTTCTTTACCCAGAGAGAGTGGTGAGAATGTGGAACTCGCTACCACAGGGAGTGGTTGAGGCGAAGAGCGTGGATGCATTTAAGGGGAAGCTGGATAAACACATGAGGGAGAAAGGAATAGAGGGATATGGTGATAGGGGTGAGATGAAGAGGGGTGGGAGGAGGCTGGTGTGGAGCAGAAACACCGGCACGGAGCAGTGGGGCCGAATGGCCTGTTTCTGTGTATGTAGATTCTATGATTCCTGAGGGATCAAACAGCTGCTATATAGCAGTTCTAACTATCAGGAAAGACTGAACAGGCTGGGGCTCTTTTCTCTAGACAAGAGAAGGCTGAGGGGTGACCTGATAGAGGTCTTTAAGATTATGAAGGGGTTTCGATAGGGTAGACGTAGAGAAGATGTTTCCACTTGTGGAGGGAGAGACCAGAACTAGGGGCCATCAATATAAGACAGTCACTAATAAATCCAATAGGAAATTCCGGAGGAACTGCAGTTAGCTCCAACTTTTTGGCTGCGGGATTGGAGCCAATTCCGAATCCGACGTATCAGATTCCTAATGATGTGAAGCAACCTCGCGTGAGATGCCTCGTCAAAAGCTTTGTGTCAGGCCAGGTAGACAACGTCGAGCGGAGTTCCCTCATGCCCACCCCCCTCCCCCCCACCCCCGGCCAAATGCGCAATCGAGCGACCTCCGTCAGAACACAGGCCCCGAACCTTCCTCAGAGCCACGGCCAAGGCTTCTCGCCTCATGATCGGAAGACCTCAGCGCAGGGCTCAATTCCGCCATCGCAAACCCCCGGCCAAAATAACAGAAAGTCATTGGCCTAGAAATTCGCCTCTCCGGCTTGCCGCGGGGGTAAGGATCGCGCGCGCTCTTACCCACCGCGCCTGCCGTCGTGTTTTGGGCCCACAGGAACTTCGGGTCCTGGGCCTCCTCCAGCTGCCGGAGCGCAGTGCTTGCGTGTTCCAGGGGCGCAGTTAGTGCGATGCGTCCCCTGGGATCACGTGGGCCATGGAGAGCCAATGGCAGCAGACCATCTTTCATTCATAGATTTGACAGACCTGTCAAATCTGTGAATTGAAATCGGCCCCAAAAGAACAGCTAAACTTAAAATAAATTTAAAAAAAAACCATCACATTTATAAAATAACTATAGTTAAATAAATTAACCACTTTAAACAAAAATTAAAATTTTTGAAAAAATTAAAATACTTTTTAAAAGTGATAAAAACAAACTTACCTTTCTTTAAAGTATCTAAAAAAGATAAACCTGTTGAGAAAAATTTAAAATTATACTTAATTAACCACTTACCTTGTTCAAAATGGGTCCTGCGCCTCCTTTTTACTAGCGTAGAATCTTCAATACTTACCCTCGCGTTGAAACCTGAAAAAAATCTAAGTGTGCTGCGTGCGCGCAGCCTCTACCGCGCACGCAGTTCACCTAGGAACCGCCCCCTTCACCATACCAGAAGTGCCGGTTTCCCGCGCATGCGCAGTGCATGCAGGAAACCGGCACTTCGGGAACGAATACGGGTGAGTACAGAGCGCGTACTCACCCGGGAAGGGCCGAATTTTTGGGCCATTATTTTTCAACTTTTGACGCCGGTGATGGGGGGCAGGTTTGCTGGGGTCTTGCAAAAAAGGGCCGCTTCCCCTTTGAGAAAGGGCATTTAATATTCATAAATTCACGCTGAACCCTTCTTCTCGTCATTTTTTCCCCCCTCCCCTTTCAAGAGCTCGGAGTTACGACTTATAAAATTATAAAATTCTGACAGGACAGGACAGACTAGATGCAGGAAGGATGTTCCCGATGGTCGGGAGAGTCCAGAACCAGGGGTCACAGTCTAAGGATAAGGGGTAAGCCATTTAGGACAGAAATGAGGAGGAATTTCTTCACCCAGAGAGTGGTGAACCTGTGGAATTCTCTACCACAGAAGGCAGTTGAGGCCAATTCATTAAATAGATTCAAGAAGGAGTTGGATATATTTCTTAAGGCTAAAGGGATCAAGGGATATGGGGAGAAGGCAGGGACAGGGGACTGAATTTGGATGATCAGCCATGATCGCATTGAATGGCGGAGCAGGCTTAGAGGGGCCGAATGGCCTACTCCTGCTCCTATCTTCTATGATTCTGTGATTCTATGAAAAGAGCCGCTTCCCCTTTGAGAAAGGGGATTTAATATTCATAAATTCACGCTGAACCCTTCTTCTCGTCATTTTTTCCCCTCCCCTTTCGAGAGCTCGGAGTTACGACTGCAACATCAACGCTCGAATTTCTCAAGGGGGGTCACGCGGGCGCCAGAGAACCGACTGAGCGCTGATGAATCCAAATTTTCACGAGCCTCCCCCGGCCGTTTGATTAACGACTCGTTAAGTCAACTAAATGCAGTGGCGCGGAGACGTGTTTAACTGTGGTACAGATACGGCAGCGTCAGTTCTGGGCCCCGTGGGGAATAGAGTCAAGGCAGCACGCTCTGTCTGTTTCCTGGTTACCGCTGCAAAGCATGATGGGTCGGTAACCAGGGAGTCATGTTCTGACAACGCTTTTCATCTCCAGCGCTGCTCGGCCTCCTTTCTTTCGACCTCTGGGAATGTTTTGACATTTGTGAAGAATTTAAGGCGTTCTGGGCTCCACCGGCCTCAGCCTCCTCTCCTCGGCGCGCTTGTTATCAGGCGACTCCCGTCCCCCCCAACGCGCACACACCACCTGCAGTTGCTATTTTTATCGACGTCGTGAAATATTGGACTTGCCAAGCTGGCAATTGTTAAAAAAAAGCTTTTCCTATCCTCGCTCTGAAGCACATTTTGTAGCTCGGTCTGACCTCGATTCTACACTGATAGCTCTCGGGCAGCGTTTCTCCTCTCTCACAGGCTCACCTAGAATGGGGTTCAGCTCCACTTAAAAGCAGAGTGTCAGACTGTAAAGTTCATCACTGACGATGGCAATGCGGCAGGTTTATGACCGTATTTCAACAGCAATATAAGTGCTGGCTTTCACACTCAACATCAAAATGGGAATTGGAGTTTCTCCCGAACTGTTTCGGCACACAGCTTTACTCTGTATCTAACCCCGTGCTGTACCTGCCCTGGGAGTGTTTGATGGGACAGTGTAGAGGGAGCTTTACTCTGTATCTAACCCGTGCTGTACCTGCCCTGGGAGTGTTTGATGGGACAGTGTAGAGGGAGCTTTACTCTGTATCTAACCCATGCTATACCTGCCCTGGGAGTGTTTGATGGGGACAGTGTAGAGGGAGCTTTACTCTGTATCTAACCCCGTGCTGTACCTGCCCTGGGAGTGTTTGATGGGACAGTATAGAGGGAGCTTTACTCTGTATCTAACCCGTGCTGTACCTGCCCTGGGAGTGTTTGATGGGACAGTGTAGAGGGAGCTTTACTCTGTATCTAACCCCGTGCTGTACCTGCCCTGGGAGTGTTTGATGGGACAGTGCAGAGGGAGCTTTACTCTGTATCTAACCCGTGCTGTACCTGCCCTGGATGTGTTTGATGGGACAGTGTAGAGGGAGCTTTACTCTGTATCTAACCCGTGCTGTACCTGCCCTGGATGTGTTTGATGGGACAGTGTAGAGGGAGCTTTACTCTGTATCTAACCCGTGCTGTACCTGTCCTGGGAGTGTTTAATGGGGACAGTGTAGAGGGAGCTTCACTCTGTATCTAACCCGTGCTGTACCTGCCCTGGGAGTGTTTGATGGGGACAGTTTAGAGGGAGCTTTACTCTGTATCTAACCCCGTGCTGTACCTGCCCTGGGAGTGTTTGATGCGACAGTGTAGAGGGAGCTTTACTCTGTATCTAACCCGTGCTGTACCTGCCCTGGGAGTGTTTGATGGGGACAGTGCAGAGGGAGCTTTACTCTGTATCTAACCCGTGCTGTACTTGCCCTGGGAGTGTTTGATGGGACAGTGTAGAGGGAGCTTTACTCTGTATCTAACCCGTGCTGTACCTGCCCTGGGAGTGTTTGATGGGACAGTGCAGAGGGAGCTTTACTCTGTATCTAACCCGTGCTGTACCTGCCCTGGAAGTGTTTGATGGGACAGTGTAGAGGGAGCTTTACTCTGTATCTAACCCGTGCTGTACCTGCCCTGGGAGTGTTTGATGGGACAGTGTAGAGGGAGCTTTACTCTGTATCTAACCCGTGCTGTACCTGCCCTGGGAGTGTTTGATGGGGCAGTGTAGAGGGAGCTTTACTCTGTATCTAACCCGTGCTGTACCTGCCCTGGGAGTGTTTGATGGGGACAGTTTAGAGGGAGCTTTACTCTGTATCTAACCTCGTGCTGTACCTGCCCTGGGAGTGTTTGATGGGACAGTGTAGAGGGAGCTTTACTCTGTATCTAACCCGTGCTGTACCTGCCCTGGGAGTGATTGATGGGGACAGTGCAGAGGGAGCTTTACTCTGTATCTAACCCCGTGCTGTACCTGCCCTGGGAGTGTTTGATGGGACAGTGTAGAGGGAGCTTTACTCTGTATCTAACCCATGCTGTACCTGCCCTGGGAGTGTTTGATGGGACAGTGTAGAGGGAGCTTTACTCTGTATCTAACCCATGCTGTACCTGCCCTGGGAGTGTTTGATGGGGACAGTGTAGAGGGTGCTTTACTCTGTATCTAACCCGTGCTGTACCTGCCCTGGGAGTGTTTGATGGGACAGTGTAGAGGGAGCTTTACTCTGTATCTAACCCGTGCTGTACCTGCCCTGGGAGTGTTTGATGGGACAGTGTAGAGGGTGCTTTACTCTGTATCTAACCCGTGCTGTACCTGCCCTGGGAGTGTTTGATGGGACAGTGTAGAGGGAGCTTTACTCTGTATCTAACCCATGCTGTACCTGCCCTGGGAGTGTTTGATGGGACAGTGTAGAGGGAGCTTTACTCTGTATCTAACCCATGCTGTACCTGCCCTGGGAGTGTTTGATGGGGACAGTGTAGAGGGTGCTTTACTCTGTATCTAACCCGTGCTGTACCTGCCCTGGGAGTGTTTGATGGGACAGTGTAGAGGGAGCTTTACTCTGTATCTAACCCGTGCTGTACCTGCCCTGGGAGTGTTTGATGGGACAGTGTAGAGGGTGCTTTACTCTGTATCTAACCCGTGCTGTACCTGCCCTGGGAGTGTTTGATGGGACAGTGAAGAGGGAGCATTACTCTGTATCTAACCCGTGCTGTACCTGCCCTGGGAGTGTTTGATGGGACAGTGTAGGGGGAGCTTTACTCTGTATCTAACCCGTGCTGTACCTGCCCTGGGAGTGTTTGGTACGTGGATTGAGAAGCATTCCCATTCCCATTCCCTGGTGAATCTGTACAATGTTGAGATTGAAAGCTCCCACAAGCTTGAAACCAGCGATATGATCCAGAGTTCACCTCAGACGTGTTCAACACTTGCTGCAAAGCTTCGACCTTCACCAAAACCCTTTTTGTTTGAGAAGAACTCTCCGATTGAGGTCACTTTCTTATTCAGAAAGCTCTGGACTAATTGGAGTAAAATCCTGATTTAGCTTCTTGGAGCCGGAGCGAGAGGAATCTCCCAGGATTGGAGGTGTCAGTAATCGCACAGCTGCTCCCTCCAGCTAGGCTGGCAGTCTCTCCGCTGCTCAGGCCTCTGCTGCCCGCTCTCTGTCACCATGGGCAACAGCCAAGGCAGGCCCGGGATCGCACCGCGGCTCGACTGTGTTAGACAGAGCTCCAGGCTGCAGCCCAAACTGGACCTGGTGCCGGGTCAGGGGTCAGCGCCAGTGTCTGGGGGTCAGGGCCGGGGGTCAGTGGTCAGCACTGTGAGTGGGGTTAGGGCAGGGGGTCAGGGGTCAGTGCCAGTGTCTGGGGGTCAGCACTGTGAATGGGGTCAGGGGGTCGAGCCAGGTAGGGGGTCAGGGGTCAGCACTGTGAGTGGGGTTAGGGCAGGGGGTCAGGGGTCAGCACTGTGAGTTGGGTTAGGGCAGGGCGTCAGGGGTCAGCACTGTGAGTGGGGCCAGTGCAGGGGGTCAGGGGTCAGCACTGTGAGTGCGGTTAGGGCAGGGGGTCAGGGGTCAGCACTGTGAGTGGGGTCAGGGCAGGGGGTCGAGCCAGGGCAGGGCGTGGAGTCAGGGCAGGAGGCGGAGCCAGTGCAGGGGGCAGGGCCAGGGCAGGAGGCGGAGCCAGGGCAGTGGGTGGAGCCAGGGCAGGGGGTGGGGCCAGGGCAGGAGGTGGGCCCAGGGTAGGAGGCAGAGCCATGGTAGGGGGTGGAGCCAGGGCAGTGGGTGGAGCCATGGTAGGGGGTGGAGCCAGGGCAGTGGGTGGAGCCATGGTAGGGGGTGGGGCCAGGGCAGTGGGTGGCGCTATGGTAGGGGGTGGAGCCAGGGCAGGAGATGGGGTCAGGGCAGTGGGTGGAGCCAGTGCAGGAGGTGGAGCCATGGTAGGGGGTGGAGCCAGGGTAGGGGGTGGGGCCAGGGCAGGAGGTGGGGCCAGGGCACTGGGTGGAGCCAGGGTAGGGGGTGGAGCCAGTGCAGGAGGTGGCGCCATGGTAGTGGGTGGAGCCAGGGCAGGAGGTGGAGCCAGGGTAGGGGGTGGGGCCAGGGCACTGGGTGGAGCCAGGACAGGAGACATGGTCCTTGCTCCAATTCCTCCACTTGCTTTTCTACTGCGGAAAGGTGATTGAATTGTGTCTGAGACACCGCAGGAGGTGAGCTCGCCCACCTCGGGCCTGGGCACACGGATTCCACCTGCATCCTCCGAAGGCCTCCCCCAGGTGACCATGGGACCATTCTCTCCACCGCCCAATGGCCTGACTGTGGCCGGCTCTGGCCGATTGGCTCCGTCCCTTCTGCTGCCCTCGGGGGGGCGACGTGTAAGGGCCGATTCCACCAGGACACGAGACCCTCGGCACTCCGGGTCGGCCGCTGGTAGCGCGAGTAAAAACATCTCACACAGCAAGATCCCGCAGGCAGCAAACCAGTAAATGGCGGGTTTTTTTCTGTAGGTGAGGCAAGATTGAGCGGGGAGTGTTGGCCAGAAGAAGGAATATTTTCCAGGGCACCGCTTGGCAGGCACTCTGTTCTGCAACCCACGATCTGGGCTCCAAATAAACCCACACTCCAAGCCCCACCCATCAACCTGGCTCACAAAGCGAAGGAGTCCAAGGCTTTATAAATAGGGGGGACAGGCTGCCACAGCAGAGTTCTCGATCGACTTTCCCTCATGCTCGACAGAAACCCAGCAAAGTGCGAGATGGCCCTCACCCTCCCCTGACCCCTCACCCTCCCCTGACCCCAACCCCTCCCCTGACCCCTCACCCTCCCCTGACCCCACACCCTCCCCTGACCCCAACCCCTCCCCTGACCCCTCACCCTCCCCTGACCCCACACCCTCCCCTGACCCCAACCCCTCCCCTGACCCCTCACCCTCCCCTGACCCCACACCCTCCCCTGACCCCTCACCCTCCCCTGACCCCACACCCCTCCCCCTGACCCCACACCTTTCCTTGACCCACACCTTCCCCTGATCCCAAACCCTCCCCTGACCCCTCACCCTCCCCTGACCCCAACCTCTCACTCTGACCCCACACCCTCCCCTGACCCCAACCTCTCACTCTGACCCCACACCCTCCCATGATCCCAACCCCACACTCTGACCCCAAGCCTTTGGTCTGACCTCACCCATCAGCCACAGGGTCACTGGACTAGAACCAGGAGTGGGAATCCCGGCCAGATAGCTCCCCTCCCGAGCTCAGGAGGGGTTACTGAGGCCAATGTTGGGGCCCCGACCGCTGCCTTGACGGAGATCAGTCCCTCAACACAAACCAGTGACAGAACCAGCAACCTTCTGGCCTGTGTGCCTCAGTACCATGACACACGGCCCATTGATACACTCAGCAAAGCCATCGCTAGTCTAATGGAAAGAAAGAACCGCCAGTTCTACAGCAACTCAGGACAACCCAAAGCTTTATAGCCAATGAAGTACTTTTGAAGTGTGGTCACTGTTGTAATGTAGGAAACGCGGCAGCCAATTTGCACACAGGAAGCTCCCACCATCAGCAATGTGATAATGACCAGATCATCTGTTTTTTAATGATGTTGGTTGTGTGATAAGTATCGGCCCCAGGACACCGGGGAGAACTCCCCCTGCTCTTCTTCCAATAGTGGCCGTGGGATCTTTTACATCCACCTGAAAGGGCAGCTCCGACAGTGCGGCGCTCCCTCAGTACTGCCCCTCCGACAGTGCGGCGCTCCCTCAGTACTGCCCCTCCGACAGTGCGGCGCTCCCTCAGTACCGCCCCTCCGACAGTGCGGCGCTCCCTCAGTACTGCCCCTCCGACAGTGCGGCGCTCCCTCAGTACCGCCCCTCCGACAGTGCGGCGCTCCCTCAGTACCGCCCCTCCGACAGTGCGGCGCTCCCTCAGTACCGCCCCTCCGACAGTGCGGCGCTCCCTCAGTACCGTCCATCCGACAGTGCGGCGCTCCCTCAGTACTGCCCCTCCGACAGTGCGGCGCTCCCTCAGTACTGCCCCTCCGACAGTGCGGCGCTCCCTCAGTACCGCCCCTCCGACAGTGCGGCGCTCCCTCAGTACCGCCCCTCCGACAGTGCGGCGCTCCCTCAGTACCGCCCCTCCGACAGTGCGGCGCTCCCTCAGTACTGCCCCTCCGACAGTGCGGCGCTCCCTCAGTACCGTCCATCCGACAGTGCGGCGCTCCCTCAGTAACGCCCCTCCGACAGTGCGGCGCTCCCTCAGTACTGCCCCTCCGACAGTGCGGCGCTCCCTCAGTACTGCCCCTCCGACAGTGCGGCGCTCCCTCAGTACCGCCCCTCCGACAGTGCGGCGCTCCCTCAGTACTGCCCCTCCAACAGTGCGGCGCTCCCTCAGTACTGCCCCTCCGACAGTGCGGCGCTCCCTCAGTACCGCCCCTCCGACAGTGCGGCGCTCCCTCAGTACCGCCCCTCCGACAGTGCGGCGCTCCCTCAGTACTTGCCGCCATCGTAGGAGGCCTGACGATGGTACCCTGCTCGGGTATTTTACAAGCAAGCGTACATCAAGGTTTTACAACAAATGTCTCACTGAGTTTCACGGGCCTGTTCTGTCTCCATGGCAACCCCCCCACCAGCTTCGCACTTTACCAACAGTCAGCCTTGCCAACCAGTCCTTTCCCTCGTAGCCTGCGGCCAGTGACCTGCTTAAGTCCCTCCAAAATAACTCTACAGCACTACCTTGGTTAGACCACACGTGGAGTACTGTGCAGAGTTCTGGTCTCCGTATCACAGAAAGGATATAAAAGCCCTGTAAAAAAAAGATTCACTAGAATGGTACCAGAACTGAGAGTTTATACCTATCAGGAAAGATTGAACAGGCTGGGGCTCTTTTCTCTTGAAAAGAGAAGGCTGAGGGGTGACCTGATCGAGGTCTTTAAAATTATGAAGGGGTTCGTAAGGGTAGACAACAACAACTTGCATTTATATAGCGCCTTTAACGTAGTAAAACGTCCCAAGGCGCTTCACAGGAGCGATTATCAGACATAATTTGACACCGAGCCACATAAGGAGATATTAGGACAGGCGACCAAAAGCTTGGTCAAAGGTTGGTTTTAAGGAGCGTCTTAAAGGAGGAGAGAGAGGCGGAGAGGTTTAGGGAGGGAATTCCAGAGCTCGGGGCCCAGGCGGCTGAAGGCACAGCCGCCAATGGTGGAGCGATGGAAATCGGGGCAAGTTCAAGAGGCCAGAATTGGAGGAGCGCAGAGATCTCGGAGGGTTGTCGGGGCTGGAGGAGGTTACAGAGATAGGGAGGGGGCGAGGAGGCCATGGAGGGGATTTGAACACATGGATAAATATTTGAAAATGGAATTGTTGCTTAACCGGGAGCCAATGTAGGTTAGCGAGAAAAAAAAAAGAAAGACTCGCGTTTCTACGGCGCCTTTCACCACCTCAGGACGTCCCAAAGCGCTTTACAGCCAATGAAGTACTTTTTTTGAAGTGTGGTCACTTGTAATGTAGGAAACACGGCAGCCAATTTGCGCACAGCAAGCTCCCACAAACAGCAATGTGATAACGACCGGATCATGTTTTTAGTGATGTTGGTTGAGGGATAAATATTGGCCCCAGGACACCGGGGAGAACTCCCCCCTGCTCTTCTTCCAATAGTGGCCGTGGGATCTTTTACATCCACCTGAGAGAGCAGACGGGGCCTCGGTTTAACGTCTCATCCGAAAGACGGCACCTCCGACAGTGCGGCGCTCCCTCAGTACTGCCCCTCCGACAGTGCGGCGCTCCCTCAGTACTGCCCCTCCGACAGTGCGGCGCTCCCTCAGTACTGCCACTCCGACAGTGCGGCGCTCCCTCAGTACAGCCCCTCCGACAGCGCGGCGCTCCCTCAGTACTGCCCCTCTGACAGTGCGGCGCTCCCTCAGTACCGCCCCTCCGACAGTGCAGCACTCCCTCAGTACTGCCCCTCCGACAGTGCAGCGCTCCCTCAGTACTGCCCCTCCGACAGTGCAGCGCTCCCTCAGTACCGCCCCTCCGACAGTGCGGCGCTCCCTCAGTACCGCCCCTCCGACAGGGCGGCGCTCCCTCAGTACTGCCCCTCCGACAGTGCGGCGCTCCCTCAGTACCGCCCCTCCGACAGTGCGGCGCTCCCTCAGCACTGCCCTGGAGTGTCAGCCTGGATTTTGTGCTCAAGTCTCTGGAGTGGGACTCAAACCCACAACCTTCTGACTCAGAGGCGAGAGAGAGAGAGAGAGAGTGCTACCCACTGAGCCTCGGCTAACACTGCACAGGGGGCGATGGGTAAATGGGACTTGGTGCGAGTTAGAATACCGTAGAGAAGATCTTTCCACTTGTGGGGGAGACCAGAACTAGGGGCCATCAATATAAGAGAGTCACTAATAAATCCAATCGGGAATTCAGGAGAAACTTCTTTACCCAGAGAGTGGTGAGAATGTGGAACTCGCTACCACAGGGAGTGGTTGAGGCGAAGAGCGTAGATGCATTTAAGGGGAAGCTGGATAAACACATGAGGGAGAAAGGAATGGAAGGATATGGTGATAGGTTGAGATGAAGAGGGGTGGGAGGAGGCTGGTGTGGAGAATAAACACCAGCACGGAGCAGATGGGCCTAATGGCCTGTTTCTGTGCCGCACACTCGATGTGATTTTAAGCAACATTTGACCTCCTAGAAAACCCTTTAACTGAAGCTCCTCGTGTGTGTAATCTCCGTGGCGGGGAGAATAATGGGAATGCAGCGCTGTAATCTAATCTGAGCAAAGCATGGAGGCATCCAGCCCATATATTAAATCAGGGGAAAATGAAGATGGAGCTGTTTATATCCCTTGGACTGCTGAGAGGAGATTAGAACCCTGAAATCACACCTCCATTTTGTTATTCTACTGGTTATTTTAATTCCGCAACCAAAGCAAGCTAGTGCGGAGGCTGCAAATGTAGAATAGCAAACAGATGATGTTGGAAAACGCTGGGCAGGTCAGGCAGCATCTGCGGAGCGAGGAACACAGTCAACGTTTCAGGCCGATGACCTCGCGTCAGAACTGGAACAGGACGATTCTCCCGACGCGCCCCCCGCCCCCCACCGCTGCTTTAACCGTTGCCCACTTTCTGGCCCTAACCGTCTAATTTTAACCAGGGACATCTAGTCGCTCTACACCCCCCACCCCTCACCAGGCCGTCTAGTCGCTCTACACCCCCACCCCTCACCAGGCCGTCTAGTCGCTCTACACCCCCACCCCTCACTAGGCCGTCTAGTCGCTCTACACCCCCCACCCCTCACTAGGCCGTCTAGTCGCTCTACACCCCCCACCCCTCACTAGGCCGTCTAGTCGCTCTACACCCCCACCCCTCACCAGGCCGTCTAGTCGCTCTACACCCCCACCCCTCACTAGGCCGTCTAGTCGCTCTACACCCCCCACCCCTCACTAGGCCGTCTAGTCGCTCTACACCCCCCACCCCTCACCAGGCCGTCTAGTCGCTCTACACCCCCACCCCTCACTAGGCTGTCTAGTCGCTCTACACCCCCCACCCCTCACCAGGCCGTCTAGTCGCTCCACACCTCCATTCCACAACAACAACAACCTGCATTTATACAGCACCTTTAACGTCGTAAAACGTCCCAAGGTGCTTCACAGGAGCGATTATCAGACAAAATTTGACCCCGAGCCACATAAGGAGATATTAGGACAGGTGACCAAAAGCTGGGTCAAAGAGGGAGGTTTTAAGGAGCATCTTAAAGGAGGAGAGAGAGGCGGAGAGGTTTAGGGAGGGAATTCCAGAGCTCAGGGCCCCAGGCGGCTGAAGGCACGGCCGCCAATGGTGGAGCGATGGAAATCGGGGGATGGACAAGAGGCCAGAATTGGAGGAGCGCAGAGATCTCGGAGGGGTTGTGGGGCTGGAGGAGGTTACAGAGATAGGGAGGGAGCGAGGGCCATGGAGGGATTTGAAAACAAGGATGAGAATTTTAGAATTGAGGCGTTGCCGGACCGGGAGCCAATGTAGGTCAGTGAGCACAGAGGGTTCAATCCCTCTACACCTTCAACCCCCAACAGGAGTGCCTGAGGGCGCTCCGCTTAATCCTTGAACAGAGGCCCAACCAGTTCCCATCCACCACCACCCTCCTCAGCCTGGCTAAACTTGTTCCCACATTGAACAACTTCTCCTTTGACTCCACTCACTGCCTCCAAATTAAAGGTGTTGCTATGGGAACCCGCATGGGTCCTAGCTATGCCTGCCTTTTCGTGGGATATGTGGAACATTCTTTGTTCCAGTCCTACTCAGGTTCCCCTCCCGCCATCACCTTTTTTTCCCGACGTCATCTACAGCTCACTGCGTAGCACCCTGTCTTCGGGGTTAGAACATCATGGGTTCAAGTCCCATGCCAGAGATTTGAACTCAAAATACCAGGCCGACACTCCCAGTGCCAGTACTGAGGGAGCGCCGCACTGTCGGAGGGGCAATACTGAGGGAGCGCCGCACTGTCGGAGGGGCAATACTGAGGGAGCGCCGCACTGTCTGAGGGGCGGTGCTGAGGGAGCGCCGCACTGTCGGAGGGGCAATACTGAGGGAGCGCCGCACTGTCAGAGGGGCAGTACTGAGGGAGCGCCGCACTGTCGGAGGGGCGGTACTGAGGGAGTGCCGCACTGTCGGAGGGGCGGTACTGAGGGAGCGCCGCACTGTCGGAGGGGCGGTACTGAGGGAGCGCCGCACTGTCGGAGGGGCGGTACTGAGGGAGCGCCGCACTGTCGAAGGGGCGGTACTGAGGGAGCGCCGCACTGTCGGAGGGGCTGTACTGAGGGAGCGCCGCACTGTCGGAGGGGCAGTACTGAGGGAGCGCCGCACTGTCGGAGGGGCGGTACTGAGGGAGTGCCGCACTGTCGGAGGGGCGGTACTGAGGGAGCGCCGCACTGTCGGAGGGGCGGTACTGAGGGAGCGCCGCACTGTCGGAGGGGCGGTACTGAGGGAGCGCCGCACTGTCGAAGGGGCGGTACTGAGGGAGCGCCGCACTGTCGGAGGGGCAGTACTGAGGGAGCGCCGCACTGTCGGAGGGGCGGTACTGAGGGAGCGCCGCACTGTCGGAGGGGCGGTACTGAGGGAGCGCCGCACTGTCGGAGGGGCGGTACTGAGGGAGCGCCGCACTGTCGGAGGGGCGGTACTGAGGGAGCGCCGCACTGTCGGAGGGGCGGTACTGAGGGAGCGCCGCACTGTCGGAGGGGCGGTACTGAGGGAGCGCCGCACTGTTGGAGGGGCGGTACTGAGGGAGCGCCGCACTGTCGGAGGGGCAGTACTGAGGGAGCGCCGCACTGTCGGAGGGGCGGTACTGAGGGAGCGCCGCACTGTCGGAGGGGCGGTGCTGAGGGAGCGCCGCACTGTCGGAGGTGCCGTCTTTCGGATGAGACGTTAAACCGAGGCCCCGTCTGCCCTCTCGGGTGGATGTAAAAGATCCCACGGCCACTATTGGAAGAAGAGCAGGGGGAGTTCTCCCCGGTGTCCTGGGGCCAATATTTATCCCTCAACCAACATCACTAAAAACAGATGATCCGGTTATTATCACATTGCTGTTTGTGGGAGCTTGCTGTGCGCAAATTGGCTGCCGCGTTTCCTACATTACAACAGTGACCACACTTTAAAAAGTACTTCATTGGCTGTAAAGCGCTTTGGGACGTCCTGAGGTGGTGAAAGGCGCTGGAGAAATGCGAGTCTTTCTTCTTGATGACTGTATCGGGGCCGCTTCCTGCTCTTGCCCGAACTGGAAAATATCACCAACTTTGCTTCCCATTTCCACCCCTCCCTCGCCTCCACATGGTCCATCTCCGACTCTTCCCTTCCCTTATCTCGCCTTCCCTGTCTCCATCTCTGGGGGCTAGGCCGCCCACCCGTATCTTTTCCAGTCCTGACGAGAGGTCTTTCACCGACCTGAAACCTCGGCCCAGATTTTGCTCACCTGGGCGGGTCGCGACCCCGCTCCCGGCTCCATCCCGCTCTGAAAAATGAACTTACCTCAATGGGGCTTGTGAAGCCCGCCCAGCGCGTTTCCCGGCCCAATGAGAAGGAACTGCTCTGGTGACGTCCTTCATTAGAACATAAGAAATAGGAGCAGGAATAGGCCACTTGGCCCCTCGAGCCTGCTCCGCCATTCAATAAGATTATGGCTGATCTTGGGCTCAAAGCCACTTCCCCGCCCGCTCCCCATAACCCTTCACTCCCTTATTTTGCAAAAATCTGTCTATCTCCACCTTAAATGTACTTAATGACCCAGCCTCCACGGCTCTCGGGGGCAGAGAATTCCACAGATTTACGACCCTCTGAGAGAAGAAATTCCTCCTCATCTCAGTTCTAAAAGGGCGACCCTTTATTCTGAGACTGCGGGCTGGATTTTGAATGACCCGTGGAGTCGGGTTTGGAGGCGTGTGGGGGGTTAAAGTAGCAGATTCGGGGGTCCCGACCCCATCCCGACTCCAAGAGGCGAGAGAGGCCATTAAAGCTCTTAACTATCCCTAAATTAACTCTGTAATGCCATTTTGAAACGTTTTAGCTAGTTTAACTCTTTTCTGACGTGAAGTACGCCTGATGTGAAACACTCCAGTGAAACCTGGCGGGAGCACAAGTGGATAGCTGACTATCAGCTGCAGGTCCACTATTACAACAGAGATGTGATGAAGGTAGTAGTAGTATTAGGTCTGAAAGTCGCCTCTGATGCTGCTGCATTGAATGTCTTCAGAGACTGCCTGGCCTTTGCTGTGAGAGGACCTGGATGGAAAAAAAATTCTCTCTCTCTCTCTCTCTCTTCTCTCTCTCTCTCTCTCCTATCCAAGTCCTCTCACAGCAAAGGCCAGGCAGTCTCTGAGACCAGGCAGTCAGTCTCTGACCTGCAATGATGACATCATCAGAGGCGACTTTCAGACTGAAACCACTATTTGGTTCATGGGTTCCCACATGCTGGAACTCAATTACCCATTTAAGTGAAAATTGCATCATTCAACCACATTAATCTGGAGTCGGGGGGGCAACACAAAGGGCTGGATTTTGTCTTGGGGTCGGGTTGGGGTCGTGTAATCTGCATTTCGTGTTCCCCCCCGACTCCAGATTAATGTGGATGAATGATGCAATTTTCACTTAATTGGGCAATTGAGTTCCAGCATGTGGGAACCCATGAACTAATTAGTGGTTTCCGTCTGAAAGTCGCCTCTGATGATGTCATCATTGCTGACTGGTCTCAGAGATTGTCTGGCTGTTGGTGAGAGAGGAGCCTGGCTTTTGATGTGAGTGGACCTGGATGGGGGTGGTGGGGGGGAAGAGAGAGAGAGAGAGAGAGAGCATTTTTTGCATCCAAGTCCTCTCACAGCAAAGGCCAGGCAGTCTCTGAAGACATTCAATGCAGCAGCATCAGAGGCGACTTTCAGACCTAATACTACTACTACCTTCATCACATCTCCGTTGTAATAGTGGACCTGCAGCTGATAGTCAGCTATCCACTTGTGCTCCCGCCAGGTTTCACTGGCGTGTTTCACACCAGGCGTGCTTCACGTGGGAAAAGGGTTAAACTAGCTAAAACGTTTCAAAATGGCATTACAGAGCCAATTTAGGGCTTGTTAAGGGCTTTAATGGCCTCTCTCGCCTCTTGGAGGTGGGATGGAGTCGGGACCCCCGACCCCACAAATTTAACCCCCCACACGCCTCCAAACCCGACTCCATGGGTCATTCAAAATCCAGCCCAAAATGTGGGTAACATGATCCCAACCCGACCCCAAGACAAAATCCAGCCCTGCGTCTTGAGCTGGTTTCCTTAAAGGGACCACGGCCAACTTACTTTTGAGATTTGTGCTGTCAGCGTTCTGCAGCATTGAGGTGCTGCAATCACTGACAATGACTGCACAGAGGTGCAGGGCTGCACCCAGGCTCTCCCATAACTCCCGCCATATGCTTATGGAGGGAGTCACAGCTCACAGGGAGGCCCTCTTCCCTTCCAATGGGCAGAAGAGACCTCCCCAAGACACCAACACAGCCTGGTTGCACATTGCACAGGAGGGCACAAGCAGGGATGTGGTCAGGAGGACCAGGCTGCAGTGGCGCCAACCTTTCAATGATCTCAGTAGATCACGAAACATTACTGCAAAGCCACACTCAACCTCATCCTGCTGTGCCACTCATCACATCCCCCTCACTCTGCCTTCCCTACCCTACTCCTGCACATCTTTACTCACACCAACTTACCTTGCACCTCCACCCATCCCTCTCTATCTACATTATCACTTCCCCATCTCACTAGCCACCCCTCACACTCGCCCTCATCCTAGTGCAATCATACCAACTAACAGCACACAAGGGTAGGCACTTGTGTGTTTTAGCCAATGTTCATGTGAAGTTTCTGTTAATGTGCTGTCAAACATTGAAATCTTTATTTTCAACACTTTGCTTTCTTGAACAGATTTGTGTGCACCTTTGGCAGTGTCTTTGTGAGTTGCAGTGAATGGTGAGACGTAACGGTACCCCCCGCAAGGCTGATGAGTGTGGAAGGAATGGCTTGGACATTGTAGGGATGCTTTATGGTGTTGGTGTGGGGTGGTGCCAACCTGGCGCATCATGTGGCAGCCAGGGTGTGCAGCATCAAGTGAAGTAAATGTGGCCATGGTGAGGCCATCCCTGGCCTCCCGGGCAGCAATGTGGTCGGGTGCTGATGCCCTCTGTCCTGTGCAGCATCAGGTGATTGCGGAGAAGGTTGGTGTTGTTGTTGGTGCTGCTGGTGTGCCTGGTGATGCTGGTGTTGGGGCTGATTTGGTGGGATTCTGAGGACCAAGGTGAGAGAGTATAAAGGGCACCCCTGATGATGGAATAGATGGCAGGTGAAGTAGAGATGACAGAAGCGATCTGTCAATGGTGACCGAGTTCTTCCGGTGAGGAGAGAGCGGATGGAGATTGGAAAATGGAAAGCCTACAGAATCTGTGCTGGAAATGGACTGAGAAACAGCTTGTGGCTGAGGAAAGTGATCATCTCTCAGGCGGGAGCCTTTACTGTACATTTGAAGCTGTCAAGGAATCAGCTGGAGCAATGGCGAGTGACCTCCCGCCTCAGGTTGACAGCCGTGGTCCCCGTGGCCATGCAGTTAAAGTCAAAAAGCAAGTTAAAAAAGCCCGTTAAGTATCTGTCAACTAAATGCTAATGATTTCAATTGGGTGCCCCGTCGTTGCCGGTTGGGACTGCTCGGCGCCGGTAGACCCGACATCGGGGAAAGGCGCGTGGCGGCGGGTTGACAGCGGGTACCCGACCCACCACCGACCCTGCCCGCCCCCACCCCCCCCCACCCCCCGCCCTCCGGAAAATCCCGGCCGCTAACTCTGTTTCTCTCTCTCTTTCCACAGATGCTGCCTGACCGGCTGAGCGTTTGCCCGCGTTTTCTGCGGTTGGTTTAATTCGCCAGCCGCCCCATTTCTGTGTGTTGTGATCTCCGGCGCGAAGGGGGTTGTCACTCCTTCAGGATTGGCCTGGGGCCTCCAGGACACTGTAGCGAACAACACCCGGGAGAACTATCATCGGGGCCTTAAAAACATACAATATATTTTGCTTGTAAACATTTCTTTGTTAGAAAGATTGGAGAGGGGGGAGAAAAAGGATTGTTTGACTGGCAGTCACATATCATCCAGCTAGGTGACGAAGAGTCTGTTCATAAGAACATAAGAAATAGGAGCTGGAGTCGGCCATTCGTCCCCTCGAGCCTGCTCCACCATTCAATGAGATCATGGCTGATCTTCGACCTCATCTCCACTTTCCTGCACTATCCCCATATCCCTTGGTTCCCTTAATATTCAAAAACCTATCGATCTCTGTCTTGAATATACTCAACGACTGAGCCTCCACAGCCCTCTGGGGTAGAGAATTCCAAAGATTCACCACCCTCTGAGTGAAGAACTTTCTCCTCATCTCAGTCCTAAATGGCTGACCCCTTATTCTGAGACTGTGACACCTGGTTCTAGATTCCCCAGCCAGGGGGAAATATCTTCCCTGCATCAATCTTGTCAAGCCCTGTAAGAATTTTGTATGTTTCAATGAGATCGCCTCTCATTCTTCTAAACTCTAGAGAATATAGGCCTAGTCTACTCAATCTCTCCTCATAGGACAATCTCCCCCATCCCAGGAACCAGTCTGGTGAAGCTTCATTGCACTCCCTCTATGGCAAGTATATCCTTCCTTAGGTAAGGAGACCAAAACTGTACACAATACTCCAGGTGTGGTCTCACCAGGGCTCTATATAATCGGGAACCTACTATCAACAAGGGCAGACGTCGATGACGAAGTCCAACACCACCTTCAGTGTGCCAGGGCAGCCTTCAGTCGCCTGAGGAAGAGAGTGTTTGAAGACCAGGACCTCAAACCCGGCACCAAGCTCATGGTCTACAGAGCAGTAGTGATTCCCGCCCTCCTGTATGCCTCAGAGACATGGACCATGTACAGCAGGCACCTCAAAGCACTGGAGAGGTACCACCAACGCTGCCTCCGCAAGATCCTGCAAATCCATTGGCAGGATAGGCGCACCAACATCAGTGTTCTCGCTCAGGCCAACATCCCCAGCATCGAAGCTCTGACCACGCTCGATCAGCTCTGATGGACGGGTCACATCGTCCGCATGCCCGATACGAGACTCCCAAAACAAGCGCTCTACTCGGAGCTCCGACACGGCAAGAGAGCCCCAGGTGGGCAGAGGAAATGCTTCAAGGACACCCTCAAAACCTCCTTGAAAAAGTGCAACATCCCCACCGACACCTGGGAATCCCCGGCCCAAGACCGCACAAAGTGGAGGAGAAGCATCCGGGAAGGCGCTGAACACTTCGAGTCTCTTCGCCGGGAGCAAGCGGAAGCCAAGCGCAAACAGCGCAAGGAGCGCACGTTAACCCAAGCACCCCACCCACCCACCCCCCCCTTCAACCACCGTCTGCCCCACCTGTGACAGAGACTGTAGGTCCCGCATTGGACTCATCAGTCACCTGAGAACTCATTTTTAGTGTGGAAGCAAGTCATCCTCGGTTCCGAGGGACTGCCTAAGAAGAAGGGCAAACATTTAGCAGATGGAGTATAATGTGGGAAAGTGCGAGGTTATCCACTTTGGCAGGAAAAATAAAAAAGCAAATTATTATTTAAATGGAGAGAGATTACAAACTGCCACAGTTCAGAGGGACCTGGGGGTCCTTGTGCATGAAACACAAAAAGTTAGCATGCAGGTACAGCAAGTAATCAAAAAGGCAAATGGAATTTTGGCCTTTATTTCAAGGGGGTTGGAGTATAAAAGCAGGGAAGTCCTGCTACAACTGTACAGGGTATTGGTGAGACCACACCTTGAGTACTGCGTACAGTTTTGGTCTCCTTATTTAAGGAAGGATATACTTGCATTGGAGGCAGTTCAGAGACGATTCACTAGGTTAATTCCAGAGATGAGGGGGTTGACTTATGAAGAAAGGTTGAGCAGGTTGGGCCTATACTCATTGGAATTTAGAAGAATGAGAGGTGATCTTATTGAAACATATAAGATACTGAGGGGGCTCGACAAGGTAGATGCAGAGAGGATGTTTCCCCTCGTGGGGAAATCTAGAACTCGGGGGCACAGTCTCAGGATAAAGGGTCGCCCTTTTAGAACTGAGATGAGGAGGAATTTCTTCTCTCAGAGGCTCGTAAATCTGTGGAATTCTCTGCCCCAGAGAGCTGTGGAGGCTGGGTCATTAAATACATTTAAGGTGGAGATAGACGGATTTTTACAAGATAAGGGAGTGAAGGGGTTATGGGGAGCGGGCGGGGAAGTGGCTTTGAGCCCAAGATCAGCCATGATCTTATTGAATGGCGGAGCAGGCTCGAGGGGCCAAGTGGCCTATTCCTGCTCCTATTTCTTATGTTCTTATGTAAGAGAAGAATTTTAAGGACCTCTATCAATCAGGTCACCTCTCTTTCGAGAGAAAAGAGCCCCAGCCTGTTCAGTCTTTCCTGATAGTTATCACCTCTTAGTTCTGGAATCGTTGAAGTAACTCTGGTAAAATGTTGGGGGGAAAATTCAGTTGGTTGCGCCTCCCGTTAGCACCTTAAGAGGGCGCTAATGGGGCGCAAATCATCTAGCGCCCAGGCGCGGCGATGTTTGGGCCGCTCGCGAAATTAACTAGACATTTTGCGGCGGCGCTAAACACTACCGCCACAATCTCCTGCGCCGGCAGATCGTGACGTCAGTCGAGTGCGCAACGCCCCGGTATCGCCCCGGAGCGGATATTGAGTGGCGCCCCCTGCCTTACCGCCTGCCGCTAGCAACGACAGGTTGAGGGGAGCGTTTTGCAGTCAGGAAGGGACTGGGGGAGCGCTATTTAAAGGCGACCGCTTCCTGCCTTTTATTGTTGGTGACATTTTTGAACCACACATTCTGATGAGAGAGAGAGAGAGAGACTTCTGGAAAGATTCAACGCTGTGTGAAGGAGTTTTGGGTACTGAGCAGCAGTTTGCAGGTTCATTTTGATTTGCCCTTCCTTGCATCGATTTAGAAGAGACTGTGGGGGCTGCACTCTGAGCTCTTTCCCTGGGTCCTCTCCATTGTTCTTTCCAGCAGATCTGATGTACAGGTCTCTCCAGGCCGAGATTCAAGGCTGCAATGAGCAGGATGTGGATGGAAAGCAAGATCAACCCTCCCCTTTAAGAACTGGCCCGTGCCATTGTGTCTGTGTTCCATTGCTGACTGACATCACATGAGCTTCGCCAGCGCTCTGAGGTAGCGCCTCGCTCCTCGGCCTTTGCACCTTAAGACAGGTATGAAGCGCCTGATTTAGCGCTCCAATCACCTTCAGGGGCGATAGAAGCCAAGTTTGCAGTCGGTGGCGATAATTAGCGCCAGGCGCTAATCTTTGCGCCCGGCCGATAATTGCGCCCCAAATGGGGACGATACTGAATTTCTCCCCCTTGGTGTTTACATCAAGGTATCAGCCGTGGCTGGTGAGGGAGGAGGAGTCCTTCTCTGTGGTGGCCCTCGTGGCAGAGGGCCTCACAGCGGAGACACTCAACGGGAGTGGTGGGCAGAGGGGTGTAGAAGCCACGCAGAGACCTGCCTCGCTGAGGGGAGAGAGAGCGCGAGTGCAGTGAGGCGGCTGAAAATGAAGACGCCTCACTGGGCTCCTCGTGACTCAGGATCACGCAGCAGGCGGGCGCCTTCATTGCACCAGGCACTCCGGAGAGCGTTTAGCAACTGTGTTGAGTGTTGGCGGGCGGCCACGCTCGTTCCCCAGGGGGTGGGGGGAGTGGCACTGCTCTTTGCCAGCTCCTCGAGCAGTGAAATGAGCTGCTCGTTGAAGCAGGCACTTTGTCGGGAGATTGGCGGTCCCTGCCTCTGATCAGGACGGTTCGTGGGCGCTTTCCCCACTCGCGGTGATGGCCCCTGAGCGAGACTGTAATAGAGAGCCTGCAATTGACAGGCTTGTAATAACAGCATGTTATTGACAACAGGCTTGTAATGACAGCGTGTTATTGACAAGAGGTTTGTAATAACAGCGTGTTATTAACAAGAGGTTTGTAATGACAGCGTGTTATTGACAAGAGGCTTGTAATGGCTGCGTGTTATTGACAAAAGGTTTGTAATAACAACGTGTTATTGACAGGCTTGTAATAACAGCGTGTTATTGACAAAAGGTTTGTAATGACAGTGTGTTATTGACAAGAGGCTTGTAATGGCTGCGTGTTATTGACAAGAGGCTTGTAATGACAGTGTGTTATTGACAAGAGGCTTGTAATGGCAGCGTGTTATTGACAAGAGGTTTGTAATGGCAGCGTGTTATTGACAGGCTTGTAATAACAGCCTGTTATTGACAAGAGGCTTGTAATAACAGCGTGTTATTGACAGGAGGCTTGTAATGACAGCGTGTTATTGACAGGAGGGTTGTAATGGCAGTGTGTTATTAACAATCAGACTGAGGGATATCTGGCCCAACACACAGACAGTCAGGCTAATAGGCTGGGGCAGAGTTGCCGATGAAGTAGTGACTCAGTAAATGAGCGATCAGGAGAGAGCAGGCTATCAGTCCTGGCGCGCTGAGGTGCAGCATTCAGTGCAAGGGTAGACTGCCACATCCCCTCCCCCACCGCACCCCCCCAGTCACTGAGCTCGGAGCAGAAATCCACGGGACCTAATGGATCGTTGCGATAATGCATTGCGCCCAATCCAATCCCGAAGCAGAGGACGTGGAATTTATCTTCATCCTCCCCCACAATCTGGGAATATGAAACACGAAAATAGCCCATAATATATTCTAATGTGCTAGGACCGCATCTGCTGAGGAGACGGATACGAACGTCAAGTGTTTAAATGAGTAAATAAATGAGGCGAGGCTTTGAAATCTTGATTGTATTATTTTTTTAATTTCATGCAACATAACCAGCGCGAGAATTGCGAAGGGAATCCAATTTTTTTGGTGTTATTATCAATCATATAACTCCATTTGTTCTGTACACTGATGAGGCAGCTCGGCTTTACTGATCTGACGATGGTCATAGAGTCAACGGGCTGGATTTTCAATGACCCGTGGAGTCGGGTTTGGAGGCGTGTGGGGGGTTAAAGTTGCAGATTCAGGGGGTCCCGACCCCATCCCGACTCCATTCAGCCTCCACGCAATTTTGACAAAATCGGTCGCGGGGTTCCCGACTCCGTCCCGCCTCCAAGAGGCGGGAGAGGCCATTTAAGCCCTTAACAAGCCCTAAATTGGCTCTGTAATGCCATTTTGAAACATTTTAGCTAGTTTAACCCTTTTCCCACGTGAAGCACGCCTGATGTGAAACACGCCAGTGAAACCTGGCGGGAGCACAAGTGGATAGCTGACTATCAGCTGCAGGTCCACTATTACAACGGAGATGTGATGAAGGTAGTAGTAGTATTAGGTCTGAAAGTCGCCTCTGATGCTGCTGCATTGAATGTCTTCAGAGACTGCCTGGCCTTTGCTGTGAGAGGACCTGGATGCAAAATAATTCTCTCTCTCTCTCTCTGAGTTGCTGCTCATTTTGCATCCAGGTCCTCTCATACCAAAAGCCAGGCAATCTCTGACCTGACCTGCAATGCTGCAGCAATGATGACATCATCAGAGGCGACTTTCAGACTGAAAACACTAATTGGTTCATGGGTTCCCATATGCTGGAACTCAATTGCCCAATTAAGTGAAAATTGCATCAATCTCCCACATCCAATTGCTGTCGGGTGGATAACACGACCCCAACCCGCCCCAGTATCAAAATCCAGCCCAAAGAGTTATACAGCACAGAAAGAGGCCCTTCGGCCCATCGTGTCCGCAACGGCCATCAAGCCCTGTCTATTCTAATCCCATTTTCCATCACTTGGTCCTTAGCCTTGTCTGCTATGGCGTTTCAAGTGCTCATCTAAATGCTTCTTGAATGTTGTGAGGGTTCCTGCCTCTACCACCCTTTCAGGCAGTGAGTTCCAGAGTCCAACCACCCTCTGGGTGAAAAAGTTTTTCCTCAAATCCCCTCTAAACCTCCTGCCCCTTACCTTGAAACTATGCCCCCTGTTTATTGACCCCCTCTACTAAAGGGAAAAGTTCCTTTCTATCTACCCTATCTATGCCCCTCATAATTTGGTACACCTCAATCAGGTCCCCCCTCAGCCTTCTATGCTCTAAGGAAAACAACCCCAGCCTGTCCAGTCTCTCCTCATAGCTGAAGCGCTCCAGCCCAGGTAACATCCTGGTGAATCTCCTCTGCACCCTCTCCAATGCAATCACATCCTTCCTATAGTGCGGCGACCAGAACTGCACACAGTATTCCAGCTGTGGCCTAACTCGCGTTTTGTACAGCTCCATCATAACCTCCCTGCTCTTATATTCTATGCCTCGGCTAATGAAGGCAAGTATCCCATATGCCTTTTTAACCACCTTATCTACCTGTCCTGCTGCCTTCAGGGATCTATGTACATGCACACCAAGGTCCCTCTGATCCTCTGTCCTTCCTAGGGTCCGACCATTCATTGTGTATTCCCTTGCCATGGTCTCCCTGAATTTTCACAGGCCATTCAGCCCGTCGAACCAGATCCGCCAGTCAATCTGCCGCCCTCCCGAAAGATGAACTCACCCGAAACTCCTGTTGCCCCCGTGTCCTAACTGGTACCGAGTCCCCGTTCACCCCTCACCCCCTGTGCTCACTGACTGGCTCTCAGTCCGGCCACGCCAAGATTTAAAAATCCTCAACCTCGTGGGTTCAAATCCCCTCCTTGCCCTCCTCCCAATCTCCGTCACCTCCTCCAGCCCCCACAACCCCTCCCAGATCTCGGCGCTCCTCCAAGTCTGGCCTCTTGCGATAGAGGCCGGTGAATGGAGTTGAGGCAGAAGATCAGCCATGATCTCAGTGAATGGCGGAGCAGGCTCAAGGGGCCGAATGGCCTACTCCTGCTCCTATTTCTTATGTTCCTATCCCCCGATTTCCATCGCTCCACCATTGGCGGCCGTGCCGTCAGCCGCCTGGGCCCCCAGCTCTGGAATTCCCTCCCTAAACCTCTCCGCCTCTCTCTCCTCCTTTAAGACGCTCCTTAAAACCGACCTCTTTGACCCAGCTTTTGGTCACCTGTCCTAATATCTCCTTATGTGGCTCGGTGTCAAATTTCCTCTGATTTACGCTCCGGTGAAGCGCCCTGGGACGTTTTACTACGTTAAGGGCGCTAGATAAATGCCAGTTGTTGTTCGCAGGGGAAGACAGTCAACCAACTGGTTGGGCGCTAGATGTGAGGTGGGAAGCCAGAATTTATAATCGACCACTGTCCTCCCCCTGGACCCTGTCTTTGTTGGGTATCGTATGCCAAGGCTATCAGGCACTGCGCAAATCAACTGGAGAGACAAGATAGCGATTGAATCAGAGATAGGGATGAGTGGAGTGGAGGGCTGATGGGCCAAGGGCCTCCGACACGGTATAAATTACATTCATTAAGTGAGGGCAATAAATAGGAACTGGAAATATTTAACAGACTGTATTAATATTTAATTTAATGGTGCAATATCAGTTCAACTATGCAATGTTGGTAGTCACTGTGAGGGTTCATTTGCAGCTAAGTAGATGTTATACAGAGAGCATTACATCGACCTCTCACTTGGAGAATGTTACAATATTGTGCTGTGTTTGGGGTAACCTTACACTGCGATCTACCTCAGGGATTAATGCTTCAGGATTGCCAAACCCCAATTGGACTGAAAATCTTGCGATTCAGATTCTGGTCAGCCGTGGCTCAGTGGGTCGCTCTCTCTCTCTCTCTCTCGCCTCGGAGTCAGAAGGTCGTGGGTTCGAGTCCAACTCCAGAGACTCGATTGCATAATCCAGGCTGACACTCCCGGTGCCTGTACTGAGGGAGCGCCGCACTGTCGGAGGGGCGGTACTGAGGGAGCTCCGCACTGTCGGAGGGGCAGTACTGAGGGAGCGCCGCACTGTCGGAGGGGCGGTACTGAGGGAGCGCCGCACTGTCGGAGGGGCAGTACTGAGGGAGCGCCGCACTGTCGGAGGGGCGGTACTGAGGGAGCGCCGCACTGTCGGAGGGGCAGTACTGAGGGAGCGCCGCACTGTCGGAGGGGCGGTACTGAGGGAGCGCCGCACTGTCGGAGGGGCGGTACTGAGGGAGCGCCGCACTGTTGGAGGGGCGGTACTGAGGGAGCGCCGCACTGTCGGAGGGGCAGTACTGAGGGAGCGCCGCACTGTCGGAGGTGCCGTCTTTCGGATGAGACGTTAAACCCGAGGCCCCGTCTGCCCTCTCGGGTGGACGTAAAAGATCCCACGGCCACTATTGGAGGAAGAGCAGGGGGGAGTTTCTTTCTTTCTTTCTTTCCGTTTATTGCCCATCCCCTAATTGCCCTTGAGAAGGTGGTGGTGAGCCGCCTTCTTGAACCGCTGCAGTCCGTGTGGTGAAAGTGCTCCCACAGTGCTGTTAGGGAGGGAGTTCCAGGATTTTGACCCAGCGACGATGAAGGAACGGCCCGATATATTTCCAAGTCAGGATGGTGTGTGACTTGGAGGGGAACTTGGAGGTGGTGGTGTTCCCATGCGCCTGCTGCCCTTGTCCTTCTAGGTGGAAGAGGTCATGGGTTTGGGAGGTGCTGCCGAAGAAGCCTTGGCGAGTTGCTGCAGTGCATCTTGTAGATGGTACACACTGCAGCCACGGTGCGCCGGTGTTGGAGGGAGCGAATGTTTAAGGTGGTGGATGGGGTGCCGATCAAGTTCATCCGTAAGCACGGAGCCAGTGAACAGCAGCTCCCAAAAGCTGAGGAGGAAAGCCCAATTCAATCGAAGCCCTGGCATTGCTTCAGCGACATGACTGGCTCCCCATCTGCTTCATGCCCACAGAGGAAAGCCCTGGCACATCCCTCCGGTGGGCAGTGAGGGGCCAGTCTGTTCTGCACAAGATTTCTTTCCATTCCAATTAGCCAGCGTCCTGCGAGCTCACGAGCATTGGCCAGGATTGGCCAGGGGTCCCAAGGGTGGCATCTGTTGAGCAACAACCATAGAGCAGAGTCATCGAGTCATACAGCACAGAAAGAGGCCCTTCGGCCCATCGTGTCCGCGCCGGCCATCAAGCCCTGTCTATTCTAATCCCATTTTCCAGCACTTGGTCCGTAGCCTTGTCTGCTATGGCGTTTCAAGTGCTCATCTAAATGCTTCTTGAATGTTGTGAGGGTTCCTGCCTCTACCACCCTTTCAGGCAGTGAGTTCCAGATTCCAACCACCCTCTGGGTGAAAAAGTTTTTCCTCAAATCCCCTCTAAACCTCCTGCCCCTTACCTTGAAACTATGCCCCCTGGTTATTGACCCCTCTACTAAGGGTAAAAGTTCCTTTCTATCTACCCTATCTATGCCCCTCATAATTTTGTACACCTCAATCAGGTCCCCCCCTCAGCCTTCTCTGCTCTAAGGAAAACAACCCCAGCCTGTCCAGTCTCTCCTCATAGCTGAAGCGCTGCAGCCCAGGTAACATCCTGGTGAATCTCCTCTGCACCCTCTCCAATGCAATCACATCCTTCCTATAGTGCGGCGACCAGAACTGCACACAGTATTCCAGCTGTGGCCTAACTAGCATTTTGTACAGCTCCATCATAACCTCCCTGCTCTTATATTCTATGCCTCGGCTAATGAAGGCAAGTATCCCATGTGCCTTCTTAACCACCTTATCGACCTGTCCTGCTGCCTTCAGGGATCTATGTACATGCACACCAAGGTCCCTCTGATCCTCTGTCCTTCCTAGGGTCCTACCATTCATTGTGTATTCCCTTGCCTTGTTAGTCCAAACAGTCCAAGCCTCGTTACCGTTTACTGCCGCAAAGTTAGATATAAATTTCAAACTCGTTACTGCTGAGTGAACATTTTCCCCGGAATTCTTCCACTTGCAAGAATTCTTCGTCCCTCCTCTCATCTTCCACAAACCTCCCCCTCCCAAGACCCTCGCTTTCTACTTCTTTTGCCAGCTTAACCGTTAAGGGCCCTCCCAACAGCAACATGCACTTATATACCGACATAAACTCCGTTCCCCAACCACCATCTCTCTCCCTGACCACTTTGGTTGTCATCTTCCAAATTTCTGCCTTGAATATACTCAATGACTGAGCCTCCACAGCCCTCTGGAGGTAGAGAACTATCTCTATTGCCACCTCTTTCAAAACCCTCGGATGTAGGCCATCAGGTCCAGGAGATTTATCGGCTTTCAGTCCCATTAATTTCTCCAGTGCTATTTTTTTTAACGAATACTAATTTCTTTCAGTTCCTCATTATTGCTGAACCCTTGGTTCTCCACTATTTCAGGGAGGTTTTTTTTGCGTCTTCTTCCGTGAAGACGGACGCAAAGTATTTGTTCAACATCTTAGCGCAACACGGTGGCATAGTGGTTAGCACTGTTGCCTCACAGCGCCAGGGACCCGGGT